>JACXGI010003191.1:0-45489 GCA_016801175.1 Esox masquinongy | reverse complement strand
TTGACCGACAGGACCTTGAAGAGGAAAGGCAGCTGCCCGTGGAAGGTATCTTTGACCTTTGACCCCAAGCATGCAGGGTAGTCAGCGATCCATTGGCCCAGCGTCCTCTGGGCTATCCTGTTGTCGTTGATGAGGGCATCTCCTTTGGGGTGAGCACCCATCCACAGCTGTGAGATGGACATGGGGTGAGGGGAGCCTCATAACTGACCAAACAACAGGAGTTTTTTTGTTTTATCATCTCGTTGCATTTTTTCTGATTTTTATTTATCTTATGACAGATATTGAAAATAAACACTTTATAACTAGAGAGTAGCAAACCTGTTTTCTAATAGACAGACTAACACACTGGCATGAAAGCGTTAAGCTGTGAAGAAAACAATACCACCTCTCCCATAATCAGAACTATTGACCTTTATGACAAACACATTCTTTTAAGCTGTGGCTAAATAAAGAAGAACTTTTGACAGGCCCGGCATTGAGTAGGAGTCAGCCTAAGTCCCAAAGGCCTTTGTGAAAACCAATATGCAGGACAGGAATAATACCTTGAAGGGGGGGCTATAAGGGGTTGTTTCCCTCAATCATTTTTATGCTATGCTCACTGATATGTACATTTCTTACCTCGGCATAATGCTTGTCTTCTTCAATGACAGTTGAAGTATCTCCACCAACGACAAGTCTAGCCACTTCACTCTTCAGACCAATCTTACCCCATGCATAATTCTGCACCACACATGAGAGCGGAAATACTGTAAAATGAGAACAATGCTATAGTCAGTGATTTTCAACATAAGTGCATCAACATTTTCAACATAAGTGCATCAATTGAGTCTTACATCGGAGGATGTGACACTTTTGAGATACATCTGCACTATTCAATCTTCGACGTTCATTGAAAGCAAAAAATCGGGGATATATGTCCGTGTACGGACAGATGTATTTTTTCCACCGATTCTGTTTTAAATTTTTCTCAACTATAACTAAAGTTTGTTTTGGACATTCCATGAACATCGTTTCGTTTTATTCCCGTTTTTTTACAAAATCATTTGCAATAGAATGGGCAGAACGAATACAAAAGCTACTGTACGCTAGGTTATTAAATACC
The DNA here is from genome assembly GCA_016801175.1 of Esox masquinongy. NCBI lineage: Eukaryota > Metazoa > Chordata > Actinopteri > Esociformes > Esocidae > Esox > Esox masquinongy. The sequence goes on along the minus strand of JACXGI010003191.1, from coordinate 44,387 downwards.
AACATTAAATTTCAGTGGAATATATGAACGTGTTTTTATTTTCAGATTAAAAACACATGAGAAATGTTAATATTGTCCTGTTCTGTGTAAGAAGGTAATGATCGCGAGATGCTTAACTGTTTAGAGTAGACTAACGATGATAACAGATCATAGTTGCTAAACTAAATCCATCCAAAAACACAAAAACAAGGGATGGATTCGTTTTTAGTGGCAACCTAGTCGCAGCTTGTTAAAGCGTGTTTAAGGTATTTTACAGATTAAATCAATACAAAGGGAGAAATTGGTCTTACCTCTTACTTCCTCCATGGCTGCAACGACGGCTTCCACGTCAGTTCTGACGTCATGATGACCAGGACTCGTCACTTAGACCAGTTCTATGTGTATTCTGCTCTGCTATAGCATTATGTTCAAATGAAAATTATAGTTTCTATAACAGTTTCAATAAGCCTAGGAAAATAATGTATCAGAAGGATTGTGTTTAGTGGTAGACAACATATAGTAAACGAATACACAAAATGTACACAAAGTAAAATTACAATTATATTCAGTTTGTGGTGACCAATTTAAGATAATGGGATATTATCAGTGAGTATATAAAATACATGGATTTACCACTAATTATCACTGACACATTTACATCTGCAGTATGTACACGGGGTACAAAATTACAGAAACACCTAAAAAGATGTTAATATCATGGGCCATGCGCAGGGATCCAGGTTTTGTGTTCTTTAGACTGTGTTGTGTGTCTTTTGTACGTTGGCCTTGGATACAAGCGGTTTCATTAAGTATTACTAACATATCCAGATGATCGTAGGCTGTTCCATGCCTCAGGAGCACAGTGGATGGCAGTCCACCTATCCTGGGAATTTTAAGTACCAACCATCAAGAGGATCGTGTATGGTAACTACTACTGGTGAAAGAGATCAGACTTGATAGGTAAAGAGGGAGTTTATCCAAAATGGCTTTGTAGATGAATACATAACAGTGTAACTTCTTGTGCATATCTATCGAGGTCCAAACAACCATTTGGTATAAGGTGCAATGGTGGGTGAGTGACTTTGCATTCGTAATGAAGCGTAAGGATGCATGATAAACAGCGTCCAGTCTCTGTAAAATAGAAGAGGCAGCATGCATAAAAAATAAGTCACCATAATCAATTACAGAAAGAAAAGTGGCATGAACAATCTTCTTTCTAAACGTAAGCGGGGAAAAAAGCCGTATTACAGAAATAAAAACACAATTTCAATTTAAGCTTCCTCACAAGGTTGTCGCTATGAACTTTAAATAATAGCTTATCGTCCAACCATATATTTAACAGTTTCTAGGATGATACTTTTTCAATGGATAAGCCATCAAATGTGACAATGGTAACTTTCTCTGGCTTAATGCAACGAGCTCTGGTAAAGGACATGATCATTTATTTTTTATATTCAAGACCAGTTTAAGACCATAAAGAGAGGCCTATAATGACTGAAAAGCAGTCTGGAGGTCTTTGGTAGCCTGATCCAGGGAAGAAGCAAATTAATGACTGTATCATTTGCATATAGATGGAGCTTTATTGGTTGCAACCCATTTCCGAATTCATTGAAAAAAACTGAGAACAGAACAGCGGCTAAAATAAAATCCTGTAGCACACCTTTACTTATATCAAGAAAGCTAGACGTGTGATTGTCAGGGCCGGCGCCAGGATGACAGGACTGAGGGTGCATTTTGTATAAATGAGGGGGCGTGTCTAATTACTACGCACCCCTGACACGAAAAATTTAGAAACGTTTAGACGCATGTAAAGCAGACCAGGCGCATTGCTCGTAACGTGTTGACTATGACGATCGGTCCGCATCGCATTCGTATACGATTGGCTATGTATATGGGGAAACAAAACTGAGGGGCACGATTTTCTACCTGAGGGGGCAATGCCCCATTTTGCCCCCCGTGGAACCGGGCCTGGTGATTGTCAGCATACAAACTGGGTTCTGTCGGATAAAAAGTTCTTAAACCTGTTTACTGCCGCTTCACCAATACCAATGTTTCGGAGTCTAGCTGGCAACAACTCGTGAGCAACGGAATCAAACGCCTTTGATAAATCAACAGAGAAGCACAATGTTTTTTTTTTTCCATCAAGTGCATTTATAATGTCATTTGCGACCGCTAAAGGCTGCAGTAGTGTTTCCGTTATTTTGTCCACGACTTGTATATATGCAGAGAATTGAGCTTTGTTTCGAGTTCATTATGGTGCAGCTATTATGAGTTTAGGTGGATCAATGTGGTAAATATTAGTCTGTGTGATAGGTGGGCGGTTGCTGAAGTCTATACCACGGGGATGGAACTGACGATAAGTTTTAACACATGTAATAGAGATGTAGTGGTATTTCAAATCAGAAACATGTCTTGTGTCCCGATAGATTAAATAATAACAGCTTTACACGTGTCCCAAAACATACACTTGCATCTACAGGTGGCGACCTTTACTTGATCATGTCCAAATTATGGCGCTGTCATTGGCGTAAGTAGCCAACGCATGCGCACAAAGATCCATGTCAGGAAGTAACGAGTGCGAGGAAAAGAAGAGCATATCAAACGCTAGGAGGACTGTGTATTGTTTATATTTGCAGGAGATATCATAAAAAGCCATCAACATGTCGGGATATGATGATAACCCCTTTGCAGAATCGTCCAATGTCAATCCTTTCCAGGTAAGGCCTTTTAATTTCAACCATGTGTTGAAACAAAGTTGTCGCTTACTTTTAGCCAAGACCTGCTACAAAGTAACACAGGAAGCCTGTTGGGTGGATCTGGGTTTGTCTCGAATCGAGCGACGTGGCATGATTGACAGGGCTTTAACCACTCATTTGTCCCCATTGTCTGCACAAGAGGGTGGGGTTTCGCTATTTATCTGAGATATAGGAAGTTGCCTATGTAACTAGGCACATTTCATAAAGGAAATAACTTACAAACTGATAAGAAGACTGTGGGTCAACTAGTCTTTCTCAACAAGTCTCTTCAATGGTTACAAAGTATCAAATGACATTCTACAAGTTGGCTAGCTAGTTGGCACATAACATAAGCTTTAATTAAATTATAAGACTGAGGACTATCAGTGAATTTAACAATGTCATTGGTTTTTAATGGACCTACACAACACAATATTACCTTAATATGGACAGATGTCATAACCATCAGGATTTCTAGGCTGTTTGCTTAAAGTTCACCTGCATAACAAAGGCTTGTTTCTTGTAGAACAAAACCTATTGAGTTATAAACTTGTCACTAGCCTAATTAGATGATTGACTACAGCACATGAAGTGGTGTTGCAATAATGGAACAAATTGAAGCCTCTAGGGTGCTCGGAAATTGGCTAGAAGAGAAGGGGTTAAAACCACACGGGCCATTAAGGAATTGTGTATGAGAGGCTCTACAAACTAAATAGCACATCAGCCAAGACAATGCATTGAAGCACCATTCTAAGAGCACTAGGCTGATTTTCATTCAGAGGCTGCACCTTTTGCGATGCTGCAGAACTCTGAAATGCTTCCTGTAAATACTATGTTGAGCAAAGTACGGTAGTCTCTTCTATTGGCTACAGCCACAACTGCTAACTATGAGACTATGTCCTGGTTACATGGTCTAATTTAATCATTCCACAATAGCCTATATCTGCTCTATAAATTGCTGCAGACTGTGCAATACTTTTGCCGTCAGCAGTATAATTGGTCTGTGGAATAATGACACTGAATGCAAAATCTAGGTCAAACAAATCATATCTCAATCAAAGCCTACAGAAAACACCAAGTAGGCTGCATAGCGGCCTCAGGGCTTGCAAGTGAAATTCTAACCTGATCTTAGAATATAGGCCTGTATTAGATGCTGCTGGTCTACTTCATCTGTTGCTGAGTTTGCACACCAGTTGCAGTAATGAACATTCTCTATCTCTAGAGCACAACAGTACTGGCTGTTTGCTTGCAGGGTGTGAATGAGCCTGAACAAATAGCAGCCTACCGTCACAGCTGCTGCAGAAAAAATGTCTGGTATTGCAGTTGTGGTCCTTATTGCTCAGTGTTAGTCATGATGCAGACATGAAGGATAGATAATCTAGGTTATATATGCTGTGGTTTATTTCTAACTTGTTTACTGGTGACCACACATGCAGCATTCTTGTTATTGTTGCGATGTTATACTGTAGTCCACTTGGTATTGTAGTTTGTTTCGGTTTACAGAACACATTATCATAATTATGGCCTACATTTTCTTAATTTTAATTTTATTATTAGTTTATAGTAGATTATTATCATGATTATGCCCTACAATATTGTCATTATTGACCTACAGTACGTTATTATCATGATTATGCCCTACAATATTGTCAGTATTGACCTACAGTATGTTATTATCATGATTATACCATACAATATTGTCATTATTGACCTACAGTACATTATTATTGTAATTTTTGTGGCCTACACTACATTGTAATTATTTTAGTCTATGCACAGTTTCCTTCCCAAAGCAACCCAAATGTTCTTATCCAATGTAGGTTGATTATCCACTGCAGGTTTTCACATCTACTGCTAAGCATGTAGGGTGTGTCACATTAATTCCTCACCTCATCTGTGACACATTATCATGTGTTGCTGAGAGCTGACTGTCACACCTGTCGCCAGTCAGCCCCAATGCACTGAGGTGTTTCCAGTTAGAGGTGTGGCTCCAAGAAATGAGTGATGTATTAAAAAATGACCGCGTTCCTCAACCCATAACACCCAACCCCTACCGGTTTGTCAACTTCTTGTTCAGTACATCAGAATCACTGTATATTGGACAAAATAGTATATCGACTGAAGCAAATTTCATATGTTGCCTCAAGTAGATTTTGTGTAATACAGTATGTCCCTACTGTTTATACTGTCCTTCGTGTTGTCTATCACTAGCAGCACCTTGACTGAAGGTAAAATTCAGGAGATGTGTGAATGTACTTGGCGACTCTGATTCATTCAGACGTCCTGAACGCAGCCCTGGTGTCATGGATTTTATGTGTTGGTTTGTTTTTATTACTGCTGTCAGGCCAGGCCTTGAGTTAATGACCAGGCCTTTCTAGGCTAGCATTAATACTTCCTCCTCAAAATCCTCACTCTTTGGAATACTCTGAGCTTTTTCTCTCCCAGTCCAGCTATCTACAGTATCTAATAAAGTTTGTTTAAAGGTTAGCCCACTCCTGACAATTTAATGTCTAGCACTGCTTTCCCTATACAGCTGTTAATCAGTGACTTCATGATGTCATCACAAATTACAGCCTATTACAAAGTGCACTACTTTTGACCAGAGTAGTGCACTACCTAGGGAATAGGATGCCATTTATGGCAGTGGAACCTTATGAATAATTTGTCCAAGGCTTGTCAGGGTAGTCACTTGGTAGTACACCAGCGCATGTTTTCTGTAGCTACACTGAACTATGAGTGGATGTGTTTCTCCACAACAGTATTTTCTTTTTCATTTTTTATGTTTTTTTTACCTCAGCAAATGAAATCTTTTGAGCTACCTGACCTTCCAAAATATCATAAGAATTCCTAATAATTTGCTTTATGAGTTCTGATACTAAAGGCAATGTACGATGCACATCAATTTTGCCATGCTGTATGCGATAGGGTGGACTTTAATGTGAGTAGTGAGTGGAGTGTTAACAGAAGATATTTTTGTTCTTTTTATTTCAGGATCCATCAGTTATACAAGTGACAAACTCCGGTGTAGACCACATTGGTCAGTTTAACCATTTCCCGGACAATCAGTCGGTATGGTACCCTGCTTTGTTACCCTGACACACAGACACACACACACACACACACACACACACACACACACACACACGTTACTGCATTGTTTTGGTGTGTACCCCTTTTTTCAGCCTGCTACGTTTATTTCCTGGTCTAGACTAGTACCTCAGGGCACACCATTCCGGCCTCCACGGTCCCTTCCCAGCCTGCTGTGCTGCAGCCGTCAACAGAACCCAGCCCAAAGGTCAGTGACATCACAGGACGGTGCTTGTCACTTGTTAAAGATGCTGTCTGCGGTTTTTAGTCATTGCTTGTAAAAGTGGCTGAGCCACAAAGGGTCCCCGGAAATGGCGTACTAAGTCACGTATGTGCGGATTTGTGCCCCGTGTCATCAAAGCCACTTGCTTTCAAACTTGGAATTTCATGTTTCATGTCAATGCCTTCACAGGATAATGAAACCTAGGACTTTTCAGTTTTGTCTGTCTACTTGTTTACTTATTTATAGAGGTAAAATTAAACTGCTGGGTTTTGTGGGGCCTAAGGGGTTCTCTGAAACAAACCTGAGGGGAAAAATACTTTATGGTGCAGAAATGGCCTGACTAAAGATAAGAGACATTGTGTAGCATGTGCTCTAGCCTCCAGTCCACATTATACCACTGCAGCATGGGATTGAATCCAGCCCACTGGTTTCCCCACTGTCTCTATCCCAGTGCTTAAAATGGGCTGAGATAAATAAACATACATTGTTTGCCTTGAATGATTTGTAGGATAGGTTTATGTGAGATAAGTAATCTGATATTGTATCATGCATTTATTGTATGCCAACCCTACGGCATTCAAAATTCTCTTCCTGTCCCTGCAGGCTTCAGTGGCTGCAGCCCAGGCCAGCCTGCAGAAGCAGCAGGATGAGCTGGAGAGGAAGGCAGCTGACCTGGATCGCCGAGAACAGGAGCTGCAAAGCAGGGGCGCTACAACAGGTCACTCGCTTCACCAAACACCTCCTTCCTCTGAACACAGCCTACCTGTGTCTTTTAGCAGGGCTGGGATCTATCCTTTTCACTTAAATCGAAACAGAAAATGAATTGAAATTCCGGGAGACAATTCAGGAAGTGCATTGAAATCAGATAACGGATGACTGATCATAAGACACTTGTGTCTCTGCCTAACAATGGTATTTGTTTTTCTGTTCTTCCCTTTGGATTGGTGGATGCATCTGGTTAATTAAATTATGAGGGGTGTTGGTGTCAACTGCCTGTATTCAGTGGAAGTGCAATGCTATGCAAGCCTTAATGAATATTCATAGACCGTCTCAAATTTCATTAAGGAAATGTCCAATATAAAAAAAAAATCTGTGTATTGGATCTCTCATGGAGTACACTTGCGTAAACTCAAAGAATGACTTAAGTCTGTTAAATCAAATAAGCCTCACACATCAATTGTAATTCCTTTTTACCTTGCCAAATTGCAACACTCTCAAAATGCCCCCAAAACTAATAACAAAACTCATCCCTTGCTTAACTTGACTTAAATTGTATTTGAAGACAAATTATGCCTTGCACTTTGACTCCTCTTAGCTTAAGCTGGCAATTGTGAAATTTCAGTTTGCTTACTGAATAAATGAAATGAATCAATGCCTGCTTCAATTTCCAGTGACTTTAAGGACAAATTCCAAATTTTTAATGGGAGACATTAGTTAGCAGTCATTTGAAAAAAGGAAGTACACACCCTGGAAAGGTGTCTTTTTTTAAACATTGTTGGACATATAGATGTAGAATCTTCACTTCAACACTTGGCAGGTGAAGGTAACTTAATTTAACAAATTAAACTGAAAGATTATTGTTTGCAATCATTTATTGATCAAAAATTGACTGAAATGCAATTTCATTGTGCATGAAAAATAAGTACACCCCTAGCTTCCTTTAACAGAAATAACTTAATGTTGCCGTTTCTTGTAACTGTCTATCAGTCTCTTACGTCGACCGGGAGGAATTTCCGCCCAGTTTTTACAGTACTGCTTCAAATGTATCATGTTTCTGGGCTTTTGATCTGTGCTTTGACTGCCATTCCATGACCCTCCATTTCTTATTTTAACTATTTTGTTTTAGCTTAGTTGTATGTTTTGGGTCATTGTCCTGTTGCAAGATCCATGTTCAGCTTCAGCTTTTTGACAGATGGCCTCACATTCTCGTCAAGAATCTTCAGGTACAATATGGAATTCATGGTCGACTGAATAATTGCCAGTTGGCCCTGAGGCAGCAAAGCAGCCCAAACCATAATGTCACCTCCTCCATGCTTTATGGTTGGTGTGAGGTGCTTCCGTGTAAAGGCAGTGGTGTGTTTTTGCCAAACATGGTGTCTGTCATTGCTGCCAAACAACTTCACCTTTGACTCTTCTCCTGAGCTCATTGTTCCAGTAGTTTTGGTCTTTACCTGGGGGTTGTCTGGCCAACATAGGTTTTGTCTTGATATTCTTTTTTGAGTGCAGAGGCTGCTTCCTTCCTGAGCTCTTGTGTTGGCCAGGTTTGTGCAGTCTCATTCTGACAGTTGAGTCAAGCACTTCAACACTGACTGTAGATGGGAGAGATCCCTTGTTCTTACCCTGGGGTTCTTAGAGACTTCTATGAGCTTCAGTTGGTCAATTTCTGGGTTCAAACCTAAGTAGATTGCCAGTAGTCTTACATTTTCTTAATTTGTAGATTATTTCTGGATGAGATATGTGTAAGAAATTAAAAAAGAGATTTCCAAGGGGTGAACTTTTTCACATGGTTCACATGAATTTGATGGTATGGATCATTGAGGTTGATTATAGTGGTGATGCTTTTTCTGTATTAAAAAAATACGTAAATGTTTCCTGAGCTATTGATGGGTAACAGTTTCAATAAATGTACAATTTGTTTTTGTAGGCAAAGAAAACAACTGGCCACCTCTTCCTAAGTTCTTTCCCATCAAGCCTTGCTTCTATCAGGACTTCTCAGAGGAGATTCCCATGGAGTACCAGAGGGTCTGCAAGATGATCTACTACCTCTGGATGTGTAAGTGGATGTGTTCATGCATACTACCACAGACACTGGCTTGTAATTTTGTTAAAAACTGCAAAGATACTGACTCATGGTATGTTGTAATATCCAGCTCTGCCACTCCCTAGTTAGGGTTTGTTTTGCATAGTAAATACTTAGATGGGCAACTAGAATAATTAGTAGGCAAATAAGTGTTTTTTCCAAATGTATAAATAAAAATTCCAAAACAGTATGTAATACTTGATGACTCGCAATAACTTAAGTGAAAGATACTATAGATCACAGAGAATTAAGAAAACAGGGCACCCAGGGTTTTTTTCCATGTCGATGAGCATGTTAAGAAAAGTTATACTTTATAATTATACTTCATAGCAAAACGTGTTTAGTGACAGGAAATAACTTTAAACCAGCTGCATTTTCTCCAGTGCCAACATGGGGGGCCTATGCCCAAACCAAATTCAGATTGCTGGCGAAAGGTTCACAGCCAAAGGTGTACGGTGTCTCTTGCCACGTCAGTGTCTTTGTTAATGCTCTGTATATTTGTCATGGTTTTCATCCAAATAGCTACATTTAAAAGTATTTTAGTATCTGCATAAGCATCACCTCACAGTGGTGATTCCACCACTGCAGACCTTCAGTTAGAGAAACTATAGTTACACATGTAAATGTGCCCACTGTGGTCCCAGCTGCTGTACTCTGTCAGGTGCAGGTAGGCTGTCCTAGGCTACCTGGCTAGGATATTATGGACAAGGGTGATATATCCATTTGTCAAGCGGCAGCCAAGCATCAATCATCATGTCAGAGGAATTACACCTAAATATTTATAAAGGGGCATCAATCTCATCACTGGACTTTCACCATCCTGTGAAGTTCATTATTCAGTACTGATTTGATATTTGTCTTATAAACTGCCTTCCCGAGTTATAGTGGTAAGACAAGATTACAGACCAGACAGGACTGACCGGACTGACAGACAGATGGGACAGAAAGACAATCTGAAAGACAGGCAGGAAGAAGATAATGTTTAGACAAGGCAACATCCTATGATGTAACTGTCCTCATGACTGATCTCTCTCTCCTTCCTCATCTCTCTCTTGCTCTGTCTCGCTCTCTCTCTAGTCCACTGTGTGACTCTGTTTCTGAACCTGCTGGCATGCCTGGCATACTTCACCGTGGATGCGGCCTACGGTGTGGACTTTGGCTTGTCCATCCTCTGGCTCATCCTGTTCACCCCCTGCTCCTTTATCTGCTGGTACAGACCTGTCTACAAGGCATTCAGGTGAGTACCAACACTTACCATTAGGGTGCACAGGTGGCCAGGCCAACTGGTATTCCTTGTATGTTAATTACCAACACTTCTATGATGTTACAATTCCAGGTACAGGCTGTTTTGACTATTGGAGCTTTTATTGTGCTATAGAGTCCTGTTCAGATTTGAGGCTTGTGACTTAACATGGACACATGACCAGAAATGGGGCTTAAGCTCATGGTTGATGGACATTTAAAGAGAAGAACAGCCACATGAGCATCCCATTCAAAGGCCATACTTCTCCAACAATAAACTATTAAAGCGGCATCTCATCCTGCATCAAAATGAGGTTCCTGTGTGCAGAAGGTCGTTTATTTTATTGTCTCTTATTTTGGTTTGTAAACCAATGATATGTTTGGTGGGTCTTTTCCGAAGATACGAGATAGCAGTTCACCATGTGACTGTTGTTCGCCTTTAAGTCTACTTTATCGAAAGTGTGAATCAGGCCTTACCCCCATGATACATCTACAAGCCATAGTACATCATTCAGTAAATAGTAGATGAGTTATGTTCATTTCTTCCATTTCAACAGATCACTTACAAAACCGTGCGTGTTTCACAGAAACATTTTTGTTTGGGTTTAAAGTCTTCAACGTATCCTGTTCAGAGGAAGGGAGATCCGGTTATTAAATGTTTATCTTTTTTTAAAATATAACACATTATTTAATAATGACTTTATTCCAAGGTGAATAAAGACTAAATCTGTTTTGAAATTATTCTAAAAAATGTCATTTAGAAATAGAACATATACGTATGTATGTTCATTTAGGCCTACTATAAACTGTAGTTAATGAAATAATTTTTTTTACCTGCTTATAAATTGGAACGACCACTGTAAGACCTCTGTAGTGGCTAGTGCGTTTGTCTGTAGACCCAAAGTGGCGAGTAGATTTGTGCTGTTGTTTATTATTTCCATGGAGTGCACGTCCATTTATATAAAACGGTCACGTCATACAACTATTCTTTTACATTTATTTTGACATTCATGGTTTGACAGAGTAGAGATTGGCAACAGGTCAGTAACATGATTGGGTATAAAAAGAGTTTTCCAGAGAGGATGTGTCTTTCAGAAGTAAACACAGGGAGAGGCCCCCCACTCCTTAAAGGACTGCTCGGGCAAATAGTGCAACAATTTAAGGATAATATTTCTCAATGTAAAATTGCAAGCAGTTGGGGATCTCATCTATGGTACATTTATATACAGTGGATATAAAAAGTCTACACACCCCTGTTAAAATGCCAGGTTCTTGTGATGTAAAAGAATGAGACAAAGATAAATCATGTCAGAACGTTTTCCACCTTTAATGTGACCTATAACGTGAACAATTCAATTGAAAAACAAACTGAAATCTTTGAGGGGGGAAAAATAAAAAATAAAAAACTCACAATAACCTGGTTGCATTAGTGTGCATACCCTTAAACTAATACTTGGTTGAAGCACCTTTTGATTTTATTACAGCACTCAGTCTTTTTGGGTAGAAGTCTATTAGCATGGCACATCTTGACGTGGCAATATTTGCCCACTCTTCTTTGCAAAAGCGCTCCATGGGGTTGTGTGTGACGTTTTTCACTGTATTATCTCTAAACCCTGTGTTCTATCTCTCTGTTCTCTGTAGGTCGGACAGCTCCTTCAATTTCTTCTTCTTCTTCTTTGTGTTCTTCTGCCAAGTGGTGGTGTTCATCATTCAGGCTGTGGGTATTCCCAAGTGGGGAAACAGGTGGGTGTAACGCAGTGCTTTGAGTAAATTGCTCTGAGTCTTTTTTTTGTGTGAAAACCTTCAATGTATGCTGTTGTGCCTGTTGGCAGTTCTTTGTGCGTGTGTGCACGTGTGTGTGTGTGCGCACGTATGTGTGCGCATGCACGCACGCACGTGCGTGCTTGTGTGCATGCGCGCGTGTGTGCATGCCAGTCCAGGAGCTTCCTCTCTCGATTTTTCTTGCCCTGTCTCCCTCTCTTTCTCCTCGTTATGTTTCGTAGATGTTGAGTGAGGCCCGCTGGCTGTTTCTCTTTGTTCCTCCAGATGACTCCTCTGTAAGTGAGAAGCTCTGGCTCCTTCTGTTCTTTTTTTCTCCCTTTGGTATAACCGCCGATCGCTCTGTCACTAAATAAATGACAAAGTATTTTCACCAGACTAACCTGCTAACATCACTAAGGGACAAAAGTAGATTGAAAATGGTGAGAATGTCCCCAATTTTTGACCATTTCCTTGCCTTCTCAAAACCCATAAGATAAGAAGGTTAGGGCCCTCCCCTAAAACCATTTACATGAGGTCAGGGCCACTCCCCCCTAGGAGGAAGCAATTAAGGAAATGCAATTGATTGTCCCATCGCCTTAATCTTTTTACTTCTATTCATCTGTTTTCTGCTTTCCTCTTGGATGACTTAAGAAAGCTTCCTACATCATAGTCCAATCTGGCCCATGTCAGAATACTGTGTGTGATGTAGTGTGCATCTCTGAGTCACATTTATATTAAATTTTTTTCTTCATTTGTTTAATTGTCCTAAGAATATCTCAATCCATCTAGCAGATTGCTATGCTTTGAAAAGTTATGATCAGAAAAAAAATTGAACAACTTAAGCCTCCCAACATAACTCCCACTTTTCATTGCATTGACTCATGTTTGATTCAAACAAACGACTCTTGTCTTTTCCACCAGCGGTTGGATCGCCTCGTTCTCTGTCATCGGCACGAACGTACCTGTGGGAGCCATCATGATGGTGGTGGCCTGCTTCTTCACCACCTGCGCCGTGCTCTCAGTCATCCTACTGAAGATGGTACGTGCCCTTTCAGTCATCTTCATCAGGTTTTATTGTCAGCGGGATCGACCGGTGAAGAGGAGACACGGTGGAGACCGCTTTGAACCTTGGTCTTCGTTGGGAAGCCGCTACGTATGTGCGTGGGACCGGGAGTGTTACTGCTGGACCTCGGCTCGGCACGGAAAATCGATTTTTTTTTTCTCTTGGATAGACTACAAATCCAGTTGTTCACTTCTGCTAGTCATGACAGGAAATCTACGGGCCGGTTATAAGATTAAGCCTAGTACAGGACTAAAAAAAAAACAAGCTCAGTGGAGAATCTCTGTTGAGGTGGATTTTTTAGTCCAGGATTAAGTTTAATATGTGTACTCGAAACCGGATCAATGACCATACTAGCTCAGTTTGTATTCTACATTCAACGCTAAAGACTGCGAAACTGCATTTCTACACATGTTAATGTAGAGTCGGCACTATGGAGGCTAATGATGTGTTGTCTGCCAGGTGCACAGCCATTACCGGCGTACCGGAGCCAGCTTCCAGAAGGCACAGCAGGAATTCTCCCAGGGCGTTCTGACCAACAGGACCTTCCAGACAGCCGCCACCTCCGCAGCCACCTCCGCTGCCTCTGGGGCATTCCAGGGGAACAACTAGAGGCCAGGCTGGGCTAACTCCACCCACCCTTCTTGCCGGAAATACTGTCCTCGCCTCCTCCATCAAACCCCCAATACGGAACCACCTTTCTGGGATGGGGATGGAGCCCTCTCCCTCAACACTCTGCTGTCCTCATCTCTTCTTACAATGGAGCCCCAGTCCAAGAAAACACCATTCAACCAAGCCATCTGTCTACTGGGGCCACTCTTTGGCCTGATCTGGGAACAGTTTTTAATATAGGAGCTGTGGTCAGCAGACAGCAGAAATAGAGGATTTGGTTAGGAAACTGTCCCCGCTATCCGGTTTTTGCAATGTAAAGCATGATATCCAACATTTGCGACCTTTGTGCTGCTCTTTCTTTTTTGTGTTTTTGCGTGAACTTTGTTTTCTCCCAATGCCCTCTGTTTGTGTGTCTGCGTGGAGGTTTTCTTTTTTTTGTACTCGTTTAGCTATGTTCTTCATTTTTTGTGTGTGTAGATATAGATGTGTGTAGATTGCCTCAAATCGTGTTGTGTCAAGAAGAACTGTCATGTTTGCCTCAGCCCATGCTATCTTTTTGGCCTTTTTTTAAGCCTCCTGCACATTGGCTGTTGAAAAGCAAACCCAGATTGGATCCTCGACTGTGGTTGTTTTTCAGCATCCTCTAATTTCAAATGTGTCAATGAAGAGAATGACTGTTGCTTTCCATAGGGTGGAACCTAAACCGAAAGTATCCTAAATGAAGTTTAGTTCAGCTTATAAATCGGTCTAGAATGACTACAATAGGGCTTCTGTAATTATTAAATACCCTTTCTAATTATATATACACAAATTACTTCTAACGTGCCTTGGGATTCAAAAGTGTTTGTTAGCTCTTTAAGATAATTCTCGTTAAAATAATTTGAGATACTTAATGAAAAAACAATGTTGTAAAAAGGGCTTTTCTGTATGTCTTGTCTGATTATTGATGTATTTGCTTTGGCAATGAGACACTAGCGTTGTGTAAGAATAGGTTGAATATTTGACAGCAGGTTGGTTGGTCAGTATAGTCTGTTCTATACAACTTGGACATTTAAACACGAATCATTTAAACCCTAAGTTTGTGGGACGTTTCATGATGTCATGATGTACTCACGTATTCAAAGAAATGTAAAAGCGAAAACCGGTGCATGGTTGTAAGAAAATTGGATGCCTTATGCTTTCAGGCTCCTCTGATTTTCCACTGAAAAACACCGCCCTGAGGGTGGCGCTAAAGAAACCCATTTGGAAAGATTACTCTGATAGTTACCGCTATAACAATATAATGGCGTCTGTCAAACCTTTTTGAGGTGGACTTGACCTTTGACCAAAGCCTTAGCCTGTGCCTAGATGAGGTGTTGTCTCTTGAGTTTGTCACCATTGGTTCCTACGGCAACCAACCCTTAACCTTATTATGGAATACATTTAGTCATAAAATAACAATTCTAACATTTTGATGAGACATAACCTTTCATAATACTTTGAGGGCCAGAATTGTGTTGATCTGTACAAAACTTATTTCCAGCATGTTTCAGGCAACTTCATGTTTCAGGCAACTATTGTGTTACCAGTCAAGTACAGTACAGCTTGTTAGTATAGAAAGGATATCAATTAAATTGACGCCAACTTCAAAGGATTGCTATATTCCAGTCTATGAATTTACCACTTACAAACTAAGTATGTGAACAATGGAAAATAACTTTTTTGCTCTACTTAGTATTTTTATATAAATCTACATACTTTCGGGGAAGTACCGTTTTTGAGATTTGACTTAAACAAAAATGTTTCTTCCCTGACCATCATGGATAACTAAATTATTAGTGAATGGATAAGTGGATTGATGTAAATTATCTATTTTGTCTGTTTGATTTGTCCCATTTCCAGAAGCATGTATCCTTCTTAAAAGATTTAAATGTATGAATTGTCCGACACCAACAAAGCAAATCAATCATGTTATCATGAAGAATGTAATATTCAATCTAATGGTTTACTAATGGTTAAATATTTTTTTGACTGAATCATTGTTACTTATAAAACTACTATTGATATAGAAATATTTTTTTTCTTAATTCATATCTGTGTGAATAGGATCATTGGTATGCATTGTACTGGGAGTGGAGATTTATATATAATAGTCTTTTGTATGTTTATAGTAAACTTGGTGTCTATCTAATAAAAATGTTTGCTTTCATTGATACAATATTTGTGTTATGCATTTAAATGTTGGTCATTTTTTTGTTGGGTACCATTTGATCTCTATAACTTGGGATAAATAGTTGATATAGCTTTATTTTAATGTTCTGTTATATATAGGACATCTAACTTGCTGAAAAACATATTGGTGGAGCTCAGGCACCTAAATCATATTATATTTAGATATGAATAACATGTGACACCCGGGATATGTCCACCCTGTTAAGGACATAGGCTTAATTGTTTAAATGTGTTTTCAGTGCATGATGGCTATTAAAATAACTTTGTTATAGGAATCGTGTGTCCTTCAATCTAATCAGATATTATTTTTTATAATAAAATTATTTTTAACAACATATGTTGAAAGAAACAAGTGCACATTATGAGAACGAGACAAATTCCTCCACTATTGTCATAAGAAAAGTGAATTATGATAAAAATGACTGTGTTTCTAGCATGTATAATCAACCCCTTCCATATCTTTGTGTAACTACAAATGTACACTTGATATTTGGTAATGTAATTTAACTATGACAGAAAAATGCCAACAGGGGGGACAAAACATTTCTAATTTCTTCACTTCTCATTTCATAAACAACCATGTCGGAAGACGTATCCCGTGGCCATGGAAAAGATGTTACTGTGTTTCAGAAGGGTGAAATTATTAGCCTGCATGAAGCAAAGAAAACAATTAAGGAGATTGCTGAAATTACTGGAATTTGGTTAAGAACTGTCCAACACATTATTAAAACCAGGAAGGATAGTGGTGAACCGTCAGCCTTGCGGAATAAATGCAGTCGGAAAATAATCTTGAATGACTGTGATCAAAGATCACTTACGCTTGTTGAAGTCGCTTGGTGAAGTCAAATCTTTAAAAAAAAAATCAACATTAGAACACACGGCCATGTTTAATAGTGAATGTAAGAGCATTTCCACAATGTGATGAGAATTCACAGGATTGGAACTAAACAGCTGTGTTGCCACAAGAAAAACACTTGTTAGTGAAACTAATTGGAAAAAAGGCTTGCATTTGCTAGAAAGCATAAAGATTGGACTCAGGGGCAATGGAAAAAGGTCAAGTGGTCTGATGAGTCCAGATGTACCCTATCCCAGTGCGATGGGCGCGTCATGGTAAGAAGGGATGAGCATAAAGCAATGCACCCATCATGCATAGTGCCCACTGTACAAGCCTCTGGAGGCAGTGTTAGGATCTGGGGTTGCTAAATTGGTCAGGTCTAGGCTCAACAAAGTTTTGTGGCAATAACATGAAGTCAGCGGAGTACCTGAATGTATTCAATGACCAGGTTATCCCATCAATGGATTTTTTCTGTCCTGATGGCACTGGCAAATTCCAGGATGACAATGCCATGATTAATCGCGCTCAAATTGTGTGAGAGTGGTTCAGGGAGCATGAGGAATCATTTTCACACATGAATTGGCCACCACAGAGTCCTGACCTTTGCCCCATTGAAAGTCTTTGGGATGTGCTGGAGAAGACTTTATGGAGTGGTTCAACTCTCCCGTAGTCAATACAAGATCCTGGCCAAAAATTAATACAACTCTGGATGGAAATAAATGTTGTGATGTTGCATAAGGTCATCAAAACAATGCCAAGGCGAATGCGTGCTGTAATCAAAGCTAAAGGCGGTCCAACGAGTGTGTGACTTTTTTGGGGCCAGGTAGTGTACCTTATGACATACAATATAATATAAACAAATCAGTGTTTCCCCCAGGATGTTTTACAGCAGCAATGCTGTTGCGCGCCCGCCGCCTGGATCCAACGGCGGCAACGATTATTATCAAAAAATTATCAAAAAGCTCAGCTCAAAAAAATGAAGGAACACGTAATCATCACAGTATAACCATGGGCGAAAATCTGATATCAACTTTGGAGGGGACAATTACATAAAATTTTTTCAAAGGCAATTATTGAGGGGGACACCAAAAGTTGTGCTGTAATACTGTTTTAGTTTGCTCCATCGGTTTGCTCACTACTGTCGCTCTGCAAATTCAGCTATTGTGAGTATGAACCCTACCAACATAAAACAAACTTACTGTATTAACCTCAAAATAGCTACGTGCATTGAGTGTCTTTCAGAGGGTAGACACAAATACTCTCACCTTGCCAGCTAAGGAACACTAATTACATTGCATTTCAAACTTCTCTCATTGACACAAATTCAAACACACTGGTCGGTGAGACTGTAGCTAGCTAGCTAACCACTAGCTAACATAAAGTGTGACCTGTAATTCAATGCAGCAAAAATGAAGGCTGGTGAAGGTTATTAATGTGTTTAATTGTATTGAGTGGTAGAAGTAAAGAAATGTTTAACATATCCTTTGTTTCTACTCACTGAAATCCAACCACCAACGACCTACTCTGTCAGATTCCCACCTATGCACACAGTACCTGTACAATGTGCCACTGCTGAGGGCTGGGGGGGGCAGTGGATCAAACCATTGTGAGGAAAAGGGGGGGTCGCAATCTTTTGGAACTTAAAAACGTGCTATTAAGCGTCAATAGTCAGCACAGGTGCTCTCATTGGGTCATATAAATATTATTAAAATTACATAGTTATGCTTACAGTGATATATTGGGGGGGACAAATCATAGGTTTCCTCTGGATGGGGGGGTCGTGTCCCCTCCGTCCCCCCCGGGATTTCCGCCTGTGAGTATAACACCAAGTCAATAAAACTTCAATCTGTCCAGTTAGGAAGCATACGCGATTGTGAATCGATGTCACCTGTTTTGGTGCAAATGAAAGTGACAACAGGTGGATTGGAGAGGCAACAGCAAGACAACCCCCAAAAAGGGAATGGTTTTGCAGGTGGTGGCAATTGCTCTCTCCTTATCCTTCCCGACTGATTCTTCTTTAGTTTTGCATTTTGCTAGAGTCCTTGTCACTACTGGTAGCATGAGGCAGTACCTGCAGCCCATTCAGGTTGCACAGGTAGTCCAGCTCCTCCAGGATGGCACATCCATACATGCCGTCACAAGAAGACTTGGTGTGTCTCCCAGTACAGTCTCAAGAGCATGGAGGAGATACCAGGAGATCGGCCATTACACAAGGAGAGCTGGACAGGGCTGTAGAAGGGCAACAACACAGCAGGAGGACTGGTATCTGCTCCTTTGTGCGAGGAGGAACAGGAGGAGCACTGCCAGAGCCCTACAAAATGACCTCCAGCGGGCTACTGGTGTGCATGTTTCTGACCAAACTGTTAGAAACAGGCTCCATGAGGGTGGCATGAGGGCCCAACGTCCTCTAGTGGGACCTGTGCTCACAGCCCAGCATCATGCAGCTCGATTGGCATTCGCCAGAGAACACCAGAATTGGCAGGTCCGCCATGGTGAACGTTATGCTGCCTGCAACATCATCCAGCATGACCTGTTTGGCGGTGGGTCAGTGATGGTCTGGGGAGGCATATCCTTGGAGGGTCACACAAACCTCCACATGCTAGCCAACAGTGCCTTGACTGCTGTTAAGTACCAGGATGAAATCCTCAGACCCATTGTCAGACCTTATGCTGGTGCAGTGGTCACTGGGTTCCTCCTGGTGCAGGACAATGCCTGGCCTCATGTGGCCAGAGTGTGTAGGCAGTTCCTGGATGACGAAGGCATTGATGCCATTGACTGTTGTTGGGAGTGCATATAAGCATGTGGGGGCCATACACACTACTGAGTCACATTATGAGTTGCCGTGATGCAAGTTGAAACAGCCTGTGGTTTCAATTGTTTACTTAGATTTTCGGTGTGAGTTTGAATCCAGCCCTCAATCGGTTGGTGATTTTGGTTTCCATTGACCGTTACACCATTTTGTTCTCAACGAATTACACAATGTACAGTAAAGACTTTTATATATTTTGTTCATATAGACCGAATGTGTGATTTAAGTATTCCCCAACATTTTTTGAGCAGTGTACATGTCCGCCCTGTTAGGTTGGTGTCCACCCTGTTAGTTGAATAAGGCTAACAGGGTGTACACTAACAGGGTGGACATTTTGAGCTAAAGTTTAGCCTTTCTGTATTAGCATAATGGCTAGCATGACCTTGAATACTTCATGAGGAATTAAAATATTTTCACAAATGATTTTTGAAATTTTTCAATTTGATTGATCTCCTCTATATTTATGCCTAACAGGGTGGACACATTATGTTCAAAAACATCAAAATCAGATAGTAAGTGAAGTAGGAAATCACACAGCATACCATTGTTGAATTCCCCTCCACTGATGTGATGTCATCTCATGAGAATCATGTCATTGGGAAATATGTTTTTTTTTTCTCTAAAAGGGTCTTAAAGGCAGCTGAGCAGGGTGGACCGTGACCGCTGGGGACAATCATAAAACCTTCTTTTGTACAAAATGTTATTATTTTGATAAAAAACAACATTTGATTAAATATACTTGACAGGGGAAATTAAATGATAATGAAATATTTGGAAATATATATGATTTTATTTGTTCTTTTTTACATCGAAGTTGAATGAACAGCACTGGGGACATGGCAATATTCCATTTACCTCTTTAACCAAAGCTTTTAAAATAATCAAAAATACAATTAGAAGCCCAAATCATTGTATTCATAATACATAACAATTAACCATAGACTACATGAAAAACCAAATGGAATTAGTATTTGTCCAAATATAGGCAATATACAACATGATTTGTACTGGGAACGCATCACATAAAAAATTTGACCCATGTGTTTACATTTTTGTCATTTAGCAGATGGTCTTTTAGCCTAGGCGTACATCAAATTCTGTGAAATCCTGGGATGCCTTAAATGCTGTAGGCTACACTTCCCTCACCTCTCCTTTACAAATTAACATTATAATCCAATAACAAATTACGTTTGTTGTTTATGTTACATAACCATGGGACGAACACAAAATACCCTTCCTTCTTTCCCAGGAAATTAACCCAACCCTTAACCCAGTAAATTAACCGCATTCTGTCGAAAGGGCGGTGTGCTGGATTCAAACCCCACGCTGCAGCGGTACAAGAGACCTGAAGTCGGCGGGGTAATTAACACTGCACCATCCTCCGCCACCGACGCAATTCTAAAGTATTGAAATGCGGCGGATATTAAAATGCAGCGGTGGCCTTGAACCGCTCCACCACTCCACTGCCTGATTCTGCAGTGACTTTGCAAAACAAACAAATCCGCAGCAGATGCTCCCCTCTCGCCGGGAGAGTCTGACTGCAGCCCAGAATAACCCAGCCTTCCCGTATCCTTCTCAGAATTCTCATATCCTTCCCCATGCCGTCAACAAATGGGCCAGACAGTGTC
This sequence comes from Esox masquinongy, assembly GCA_016801175.1. NCBI lineage: Eukaryota > Metazoa > Chordata > Actinopteri > Esociformes > Esocidae > Esox > Esox masquinongy. The sequence goes on along the minus strand of JACXGI010003191.1, from coordinate 23,405 downwards.
CCAGCCAAACCACCTTTCCACGAGCATCACTTATTCAGAGCACAGGCTGCTAGACACAGAGACCCCTCAGGGAATTCTCCTTTTCAGGTACATTACGCGGCAGGAGAGCGATTTAAAGTCAAACTAAGCAACCAACTTTGGTGGAAGCGAGAAACTGAGCAGTCGGAGATTAACAGCATTTGGCAAGTCAGCGAAGGGAGGTAGTCTTGAAGCAGGGCTGCCCCAGTTATTTATTTTGTTGTATATGTTTGTCATTTTCTGCTTTTCATTAGATAGAGAGAAATCGAAAACAGAGAGTAGGCTCTGAAAGCGCAGTCGGACAGATTTTATATACTGCGGTGCTTTAGAAGGCTGGACCACCCTAGGCGATTTGCAACAGTATGGTTGTAGATAAAACAGATTATTATGGTTCTCTTTCCTGGAAGTTTGGGGAAAGTCAAGAGTCAAGACAGAGATCAGTTGGGAATAGAGCACTAACTAATCTAGGTCCAGGTTAGTCAAGGCCTAGCTTGTCTCATACATAGATTCTGAATCTAGATCCAGATAATCTATTATGGAAAACAACACAAAATAAGCTTTCAAGTGACAGAGGTTTAGCAGAAGAGGGAACTCTCCAGCCGTTACATTGACATTAGTGGATTGGCATCACCAAGAGACATTTAGCTGATCCCTCTCTTTAATATTTGGGATTCTTCTTATCATAAGGATGTGTTCAAAGTCAGGGTATGACAGTACAGTTAAGTATTTTTTAAACTAGGTGTCATTTTTTCTCCAGGAGAGGGCAGCATGGTGGCGTTTCTGGAACACTGGAATGAAATGCTGACTCACTGCTCCATGTTTTGTTCAATACCTACAGCCCATGCTGTACATTTACAAACAACCCATGGTCTATGAATGGTGAATGGACTCTTTTACTCTGTATATTAGATTTCTCTCTCCCTCTTTCTCTCTCTCACACACAGTTTTTTTTCTGCAATTGTGGGGAACAGAGAAACCCAGAAATCAATGTTCCCTACCCACTAGGCCTAAAGCTAACTGTAATTCTAAGCCATAACCCTAACGTTAACCAAACCCTAATCTCAATAACTTAAACGTTATGCCTAAACTTAATGTAGTTCCAACACCTAAACATAATGAATAGCCTAAACCTAAAAGTAACCCCTATTTAAACACCCAATTGTAAGTTTTACCCTAAACTCAACTCCTCAACCGAAAATTGATTTCTGTTCTCGGGGGACCGGCCAAGATACCCAGCAGGACTGTTTTTTAGGTTTTACTATCTTTGTGCACTTGATTTTCAAGCAAATATGGACCTGGGTGACACACAAAGCATTCACTAAATTGCTGCAGATACGCTTCTTCAACCAGAGATTTGCACACCATCATGTCCACCTACAGCCTTTTTACCCAATTGCACCAACCTTCAGAAAATGGCACTAGCTTCTCAGTCACGGGTGATGGTTTCTATTTCAACGCCCACTAATATTTTTAGATGTGGGAACAGCAGGCACAAAGGCTGTTTCTCTCATGGCACCCTATTCCCTATATCCCTATTGGGCCCTGGTCAAAAGTCATTGACTATAAAGGGAATAGAACACTATTTGTGATGCACACAAGGTTAACGAGGAGACAAACTGAATTATCGAGTCTATTTCAAGATGTCCCTATATTGAACTCACTGCTGCATGGACTGCAATGGCAAATTGTAAACGATAACTTTATAATTGTCTACAGATAATCTAAATAGGCTTACCCCATCGTTCACTGTGTAAGATTGCCTTGGTTTGTCAATTAAACACATAAAACATGGAAAATGGGCAACAATGTCATTTCTAGCTCAATATATAAACAACTTTTTTTTAAACATATTTCTGCCATTTATATACAAACATGGCTAATACATAATAGATACATATATAATAGGTATGTGTCTTACTAAATCATTATATTAGTGTTTTGGATTAATAATAGAAAGCATTTTCATGACTGTCCAACACCAATACTGACAACATATTTTCCAAAAAGTGTGAGGCTTCCTTGTCCTGCAGATCCTGCTAAATAAATAAAATTGTACATTCATGCACACAAACACTAATATATGGCTAATACACTGAAGCTTTGGGCGTGCTGACATTAATATTCACTGAAAAACAGTTAAAATGCTACTTGAGCTGTGCTTTTCTAATTGTAGTTTATGTCGTTAATAATAAACGTTGATGCTGCATATGTCAGACCATGCTGTATATCTCAGCAACATGGTATTTTGTTATTTACTCCTCATCTTTCCGACATGGACGTTGTAATACTTTTGGAAGCTCTCAGTTTCCAAAATCGAAGTTCTCCCCTTGGATGTATCCAATGACTCAATGTGACATCAGCATGCTGCATGGGGCTTTGGGCCAATCAAATAGAAGTAAATAGCTCCAAAAGCGAACGTCCTGATAGCCCCACGAGCCCTCCCCTACCTTTCCCCCTGCACACCGCGCTCGCGGGGTTGTTGCCATGGAGATTCCGGCTCGAGGTGCTCTTTCTGTGGTGCTGGAGGATGAGAACAGCGCGCGGCCAGGGTCCGAGAAGCGAATTCAGGACCTTGGAGAGCAACCGCGTCGTGGACCCCCGTTCAGCCACGGGAACTACTACATGCTGATAGTGATCGGAGAGATAGCGACAGACCACCAGCTGCAACGCGCCAGGGACCACATAGAACGAGGTGAGTGACCAACATCACCGGTCTTTTTTGCACACACATTCTGTAATTACGGCATGCTCAATGTCCATAACCGCAAAATGAAACCATAGACGGATTGAAACTTAATCACATACAATATAAATAATTCGATGCTGCTTTCCGCATTTGAAAAATGACGCATCGGCATGTTGAATCAGCAGTTTTGCACCACCTCGACGCCACTTTTTTAGGAGTGAAAAAGTTGCGTTGCATTCCATAGACTATTTTTTCTTCTGTGGTCTGGTGCTTGGAAGTGCACCCGTATTGTCTTCGATTGTTTAAGCTTCCGTTGATCGTTATTTGTAAATTATCTTATTAAAAATGGTTGTGGTGATGGGTGGTCAAGCGGCTGACCCGCTGCCTCTGGGTCACAAATACCGCTGCAGCATGGGTCGGATTCCGGACTACCCCCATTTACGCACACTCTCTTACGTCTTTCCCACCGTTTCTCCTCTTTCAAAAAAGCATGAAATGCTAAAAAACAAATATATAAATATAGGCCTATATATACATATTCACAAAGCATATAATGAACGGCGGTATTATCAGCGCTTGTCTTGGGATAAAATGAAATCGCTCATTAGACTACGTTCATCAAAATGTATTGGTTAATAAGGCTGGTTCCATTAAAGTAGTCTATCCCAGACGTCCCAAACGGCTCTTTTACCTAAAAAAAAGGTACCGGAAAGCTGTTTGCCTAAAATTAGAAGTACCGGAATGCCGTTCTGGACCGTTCGGGCCCAAGTCATGCCCTGGTGTAATAAACTACAGTGATTATCTGTGTTATCTGTGTTATCAACACCTTGCTCGTGATAGCCTTATTTCAACATGTGTGTCAATCAACATGTTGCTAACCACTCTAAATGTTTATGTTTATTGTTTCTGCATAAATATAGATTTTTCACCCCAGTCCAATTCAATAAATTTCACCTGCAATTTGATAGGACCTTTTTGTACTGAGAGATTTTAGCAAAGAAAATGGGGTGTAACCCAGTAGCACTGGACACAGTCCATCTTCAAAATGTATATTTATGAACCAGGCTCATCACTTTTCACCTGAATGCATTATGTGACCAGAATATTAAGGAGCAGGGATGAGGCTGAATCCTTTAAATCTTTGTTTTTTTCTGGAGACAATAACAAGTCAATAACAGTGGAGGGTGGAGGGGGACCTGTATCAGTGATTCTGACCAGATAGACAATCTCTATCTATAGATATACATTGCAAAGAGACTGTACTCTTTAATATCCCCAATCATATCATGTTGTAAAAAAATGTATTACCTTACTTAATGAAAATGCATATCTGTGTCTTTAAGTGGTATGAATCCTTAATCAAACTGTGCCACATTTCTCAGTTATGCTCTGAATCACAGAGTTATTGTTGTGTATACCTTAGAAAAATAATTTATTCTATGGACAAACTAGAGGAGTATTTCAATCTAAATTTGTCTGGAGACACAATATTAAGTTATACATATTCTCAGAAGATGGAAGGTGATGTGCTAGAGTGATCTTGACCTAATAAACAGACTGCAAGGTTGGAGCACTGATGGAGCAGCCTGAAGGTGGCTTCACATGTACATATTTTGTTTAACTGTCAGGTTATCTTTATATAAACATCCAAAATAATTAAATGCATATGTCTTTCTATTCACTCACACAATGATTCACATCTCTTTTAGAAAGAAGGTCCTTTCCTAAGTTGATAAATCATTAAAACTTCTACACCAACATCATCCTCATTGGTAGTAATTAGAAAAACCATCAATGTGGGTGGTGCACGGGGCAAAATGTTTTTCTGTTGCCTGAGGGCAACGACATGCAGTGGAGGGTTATACTAACTGGTTTGTTAAAAATGCACACTGCCAAGCTCCTGGGACATTGCCCTCATAAATAATGAGTCCTCCTTGGCACTGAAGAATTCAGAATAATGTTCAGTTGAATGTTGTTGACATTTTTAAAGCTGTGTCTGTTGTAGCCCACAGCTAAGCTTGTTTTACCTATGGGAAAGTCTTCTATGATCAGTAACAGGCCAAAGCGCTACCAGGTGGATGGTAGGAAATTATTATAAAATGGAGTGTGTTGTCTAGTGTTTCTTGACACAGCCAGGAATGATTTTTAAAAAATGGGTTTATGCAGGAGTTGGTTGGTCAAAAACAATTGCAGAATTGAAACCAGCTCTCCTCTGCCAGAGTCAGCTATTGATGAATCACTCCATTAAGTGCCAGGCTGGCACCATGGCAACCACCTCATTACCATTGTTACCAGGAACCATGTAACCTGGGTGCAGTCGCTTTAGCTTCCAGTCCATTCCCTGTACACCAGGTCATGTGTCTTTGGAAATGACAAGTAGACTGCTACCAGTCGAAGAACAAGTGACATAAAAATAAATAGAAATAAAACAATCTACAGCAATTATTATTACCGTTGTCATAACACTTTTTTATTTTAATTTTCTTTGCCTGACATTAACGAATAGGAATCTGCTAGTAAGAATTTAGTATCAAAATTTGTTTGGTGATATATCATATGGCCATTTAAATTTGAAACTTGGTGTCTGCTAAATGAACAAAATGTGAATTTACATTATTGTAATTATATTGCTTTCATTACAAAATGTATTGTAATACCTACATTTTTTGTGAGTTTCCTCTCAAGCCAACTTGCAATGGGCTTTTGCAAAGACAAGAGAAACCCATGTGTCACTGTCCACAGAATGATCCATACATTCATTTGACCCCCAAGGGAAATTAAACACACACTGCTAGTCCAAGTTGAGCATTATCTTGTAAAAGGTCTGTACATTTGTAGAGTAGAAAAACATTCATCCTTTTTTTCTCTTGTAGTCTTAAACATCAATATACTGATTGATTGATTAATTGATTTTATCTTACAATTAAAAGAAAACAATACAGCCACAAATATGAATACACTATGTTCAACAATGTGTCTAGGATAACACCAAAAGGTGGAGTACTTATTTCCATTGTGGTCCTCTTCAAACATGAAACATACTACATTAATAGCTGGAAGCTGGAGGCCATGAGTTGTGCGTAGCTTCCACCTTTAATATGGTGACTATGCCTAGTCGCCATATTAATAAACCATAATAAATGTTTAAATTTGATGTCAAAGGGTGAATATGTCACAAGGTGCAAACATCCAAGGTTGAATTTGAATGACAAGTCTTTAGAATTGGTAAACTGTGAATATTGTACTTCATGTTTCAAAAACACTAACTTTATATGATGAAACAAAATAAAATGTTTTTTAGTCAGGATGAGATCAAAGCCTACTTGGTTAAAGAAAGTGAATATACCCATTATTCTTTCTTTGTCACAACCTTTGAAAAGAGTTAAAAGCCACCTGACTGTTTTTAGTCACTTGACTGATGATGACATCTCATTTGTATACTGTAGCTAGTAAACAGAAGGTACAAGATATGTCAGTGGTAAAAATGGGCCAGAACATTCAGTATTGCTGAGTCCTCTGGGCCAGAACCTTTAGTACCACTAACTCTTCTGGGCCAGAACATTCAGTACCGCTAAGTCCTCTGGGCCAGAACCTTCAGTACCCCTAACTTTTCTGGGCCACAACATTCAGTACCGCTAAGTCCTCTGGGCCAGAACCTTTAGTACCCCTAACTCTTCTGGGCCAGAACATTCAGTACCGCTAAGTCCTCTGGGCCAGAACCTTTAGTACCCCTAACTCTTCTGGGCCAGAACATTCAGTATCGCTAAGTCCTCTGGGCCAGAAACTTTAGTACCCCTAACTCTTCTGGGCCAGAACATTCAGTACTGCTAAGTCCTCTGGGCCAGAACATTACAATCCCCTGACTCATTATCGAGTATTGTCTGTTGATTGATGAGGAAAAAAACATTTTAGAATAAGGCTTTAACTTACCAATATATGGAAAATGTGAAGGGGTCTGACTCCTTTCTGAATGCACTATAGCTAATCATATTGGTGATATTTTTAAAGTACAGTATGATGTTTTAAAGGAATTAAAAAATTAAACAAAATATTCTGTGACAATAACTGTGACTAGGTCATATATAGTACTGTCCTAGGCACCTGAAACTCAATCTAAGCCATTTATTTGGGCAAGGGTTTATTTGTAAAAAAAAAAAACAACAACATTATTTTATATACACTTCTGTTCAAAAGTTTGGGGTCACTTACAAATGTCCTTGTTTTCCATGAAAACTTACACTACCATTCAAAAGTTTGAGTTCACTTATGTCCTTGTTTTTTTTTCAACAATGTCCTTGTTTTCGAAAGAAAAGCACATTTTTTGTCTGTTAAAATAATGTCAAATTGATCAGAAATACAGTGTAGACAATGTTAATTTTGTAGACTATTGTAGCTGGAAATGGCTGATTTTTAATGGAATGTCTACATGTGCTTACAGAGGCCCATTATCAGCAACCATCTGTTCTATGTTCTAATGGCACATTGCATTTGCTAATCCGAGTTTATCACTTTAAAAGGCTATGTGATCATTAGAAAACCCTTTTGCAATTATGTTTGCACTGCCGCAAACTGTAGTGCTGATTAAAGAAGCAATAAAACTATCTGTCTTAAGACTAGTTGTGTATCTGAAGCATCAGCAAGTTTGGGTTCGATTACAGGCACAAAATGACCTGAAACAAAGAACTTTCTTCTGAAACTCATCATTATATCTTTTTTCTGAAAAATGAACGCTATTGTGTGAGAAATTGCCAAGATACTGAAGATCTCGTACAACGTTGTGTACTCCTTCCTTCAAGGAACAGCACAATCTGAGGTTTCTACTGCAGAATAGAAAGAGGAGTGGGAGGCCCCAGTGAACAACTGAGCAAGAGGGCAAATACATTAGAGTGTCTAGTTTGAGAAATGGACGTCTCAAAGGTCCACAACTGGCAGCTTCATTAAATAGTACCCGCAAAATATCAATTTGAAGAGTGAAGAGGTGACTCCGACATGCCTACTGTTTGGTTAGACAGTTTGACATGCCAAATATTTGTTTAGACAATTTAAAATGCCAACTGTTAGACAATTTGACAGACCAACTGTTTGGTTAGACCATTTTATATGGAAATTGTTTGGTTAGACAATTTGACATACTAACTGTTTGGTTAGACAAAATCACCTTACCTTTTTGATAGCTGCTGTTTTGACTTAAGCCCCATTGAAATGTGGAAGCATGCCTGGTAAGCTATTGGGAGACTTGATTTAACTCCTGTTCTTGGGATATATGTAAAAATGTCCCTGTTGTATTGTAAGTGCCTGGAATAGTTTAGGGGCAATTTAAACATTTTTGGGAGCTTTTAGTTTTGTTTCCTTCTGCTTTGTGAAATATAGTTTGGAGAACCACTTAAAATTAAAATGTATGAGATTGTTACCATGTATTTTAAAATTCATTAAAACATTTACATTTTGAGTGATAATAAAAATCTGTATTATGTAGGAAGCAATTAATTAGGCTACATGCTTACTCCATAAAAGAAATGTTTCAGATAACATTCAGGGTATTCCAGTTGGAATCTCCTTAGACTTACTTAGCAATGTATGTAAATGAATTGATTTGTTTCAGCCTCCTAAAAATGCAAAAAAAACCTATACCTTGTTGGACTTAAGACTAAAAATACTAAAGTATCCCCTCAAAATAATTTTAATTTTGGAAATCTGTTCCAAAGTGCAAACAAGAGATGTCTTTGTACTACACAAATGTTAACATGGCTTCAATAGATTGTTTTGCTAAATATTATATCTGTTTTGGATTATTGCAGTAAATTTGCCCATCTACAAATGACTTTTAACTTTGTTTCCGGCCACCGACCATCCACTTAAGACAAAATTGTCCCGCGGTAGTTGATGATCCGTGATGTACAGCCTGGTGTTCATGGCTCATACACCAGCTTAACCATATCTGCACTCTGCCAGGCAGGAAGGCAGCAGCTCACAAAATTACCCTTGACAGTGTAATTGAGAATAAGAGCTCTCCTGACTTTTCTCACAAAAATGGTGTGAAGAGTGTCCACTTTTCATTCTTCATCCATCTGACTGGATAGCTCAACCACCTTTGGCATCACATTGTGTGCCCTATGAGCAGATTGACAGTGTTGTCCGGAACTATTCCTCCATTATCCACATGGGAAACTTGTTGGAGTACTTACACTAACCATGTTTAAGTTGATCGTTAATTAAGCCCAGTTAGTGGGATTAGTGTTAAGTTTGAAGTATAAATATTATTAGCAAATTAGCTGGTTTAGTGACAATTTCACCAACCTTTTCTTTTAGGAGTTACCTATCATTATTAATTATACTAATTGGCTTTGTGTGTTTTTTTGGTACATTGAGCCAATCAGAGGAGAGTTTCTTGAGTAGCAGGTTCATTCAGCGGGTTGTGGGTGGAGTGCTCCCGAACACATTGTTTTCCGATAACTATTCAGTTATCACGCACATACATTTCCCAAACCTCTTTCGCCTGTGAGTTAGGTATTAAAAGACGAACACTCACTGCCTTCCACTTTAATGTCAAGTTGTCTGCCACAACAAATCATGTAACTGTTATCCCTTTGAGAGGTTTGTTCATGCCTGTTTGAACAAGGAGCATTGTGTCTTTCACCGGAATTAGTATCAATGACACAGCATTCCTGAGAGTAGGCCGTGGTCGTTTTTGCAGTTGAACATGTCTCTTTCCCTCGGTGAGGTAAAATAGACAAAAAAAATAGCTTAACTAATATACCGAGTACAGTCTTATTTTAGAGGATATAAAAAGAGGATGAGGCAGTAGAGGGAAGATCATTATATTAATCTCCTATCCCAGGCTCAGTCAATGTATCCACCAGTGAATAGGATCAGAGACAGGTTTCTACTGCGGTTAAGGCCCTGCTGAATGAGATCTGGCTCTGGCTTCTCTCTGAACTTCTGAAAGTCTTCGCTTGAATCGAATCTGACAAAGGGTTGTGCAATGAGCATGTTGACAGGATTATTGAGAATAATTTTTGCTTGTGCTAAACCCAGTGCTCTTTAATCATTGTCTCTCTTCCAGTAACTTTAAAGCATGTGTAATGTGTTTTGATGCAGTTACTAAAGCTAGTAATACGCAAACAACCCCTTCATGTCCTCTTATGTAATATCATGATTTTTCTGATTGAATAAACGTTTTTTCTAGCTAATCTCTGTTGCTTGACTATATAACCAATGTTCTTGTCCAGACCATTATAAATATATATATATGTGTGGACACACATATATATATATATATATATATATATATATATTTATAATGGTCTGGACAAGAACATTGGTTACTTATTGAGTGCGGAACAGAAGCGTTCAATTTGCAGTGGTCTCTTAATTTTAACCCTTCTGTTCCTCACTCAATACCTTCCTTTTCGACTTTTTTGGAAAGGAAAGAATAAGGTGCAGTGGTCTCTTAATTTTTTCCAGAGCTTTATATGTGTGTGTCAGATGAAAACATAATATCTGCACGATTTATGCATTGCAATTAGATACAGAATCAGTCAGGTATAAAACATTTCTAATGAATTTATAAAAACAATTGACTGGAATATTAGAAATAAGAAGGAAGCAGTGATGGCACAGACAATGATAGATTTCCCTTTTTCTTGCAACAAATTTGATAAAGCAACTGCAGATCACTCCTTCATGATTTTTTGTCTTGATTGACCAGGGATTCGCTCCTGGAACGTCTGCCTGAAGTCATGTGACCTGGACCAGCAGCTGCAGCTGTTTGTGACGCGTCACTCTGCCCAGTTCTCTGCAGATGTCAGAGGTCAGTCAATCCCGGGTCCTGTTACATCACACAGCACTACACTGGAGTACATGAAATACAGCCTGGTTCCAGATCTGATTTTGCTGTGCTGTGAACCTTAGTTTTTGTCACGCAAATAATGACTATGACATAGGAGTTGGGAAGATACTGTAGAACAAAGAACGTGCGACCAGGTAGGCAACCCTATCCCTGAGTGGTTCCCGGTCGTTCAGGTCTGTTAAATCAAAGTCATCAATGGCCTGAAGGCACTCCAGGACCAAGGTGACCTTCCCCTGTTCGAGCTGACAAGAATTAATGTTCAAATGTGTTGGGTGGTCATATCATTATTATGTCATTAATAGGGACAGATTCTGTACTCTTCTGCAAGCCAAGGTGAAGTATTCAACGGCGACTCAGGCTCCGGTAAAAAAAATCCTTCCTCATTTCCATCAGGATATAATGAATTTGTATCCTGATGGATGTATCCTAAAGATGTTTATTGTACCACTGTATTGCTTTCACCAAGACAGCCTTGTAATGTCTTTGATTGCATTTAGTGACGATCTAGGAATGGATGGAGTTCTTTAACAATGGAACTGCTTCCCTTGGAGACTTGGACGTGAGATTTCATCACCGTCCTTTGGAACAGTAGAGTCATTATGCTAACCTTTTCGTATACATTGTTGTCACGCACAGTGAGCTATTAAACTCTACTACGATCTGCTGGGTGTGAGACTGCGTTGTGACAACAGACTCGTAACAATTCACCCATCGATGTTGTGGTCTCCTAAACACTGAAACAGATTGATTGTTGATAAACATATTACCAAGACATAACTTTTTAAGCTTGGTGTCAGACTTTCACTTTCGATGTTAAATTACCCCACAGCAGTGAACTGACATTATACAACTCTGAGAAAGATGAGTTTGGAAAAAGTAACATTGATTCATTGCCACAGCCTGATGAAATGTTGCAGCCTAAAACTCTATTTCAATGTGGTTTCAATTCACTGAATTGGTGATAAGCCACACTTTGCTAAATGTGAAATACCACACCAATGTGTTTTAGTCCTGTGAGGATGACTGACACTTTTGCAAGGTATCTGGGAGCTTTAGGGGATGGACTGACATTCAATATCCTCGGCACTGCTTAACTACTGAATCTATAATCGCTATGGTGATTATCAGAGAGCTGTGGCTAGGGCAGAGTTGTGTCCTGCAGAGTTAGGTTTTATCTGGAAGAGAGAGAGTGAAGGATAGATGTATGAGTGGATATATAGGTATATCATTTACACATATTTTTATCTCTCCATATATAAACTGTATAAATAGTGTTGTTTAGAGAGGAGGTGTAATACAGACAGAGCCAACACAAACACACACACACACACACACACACACACACACACACACACTCGAAATAAGAAACGATAGGATAGGTTGTTAAACTGCCCTGACGCTATGTGCTGAGCTACATCAGAGGAAGCAGAAATGACACAGCGTTTTTCTAGAAAACCATCCAGAATGTCCTAACTCACATTTTTTTAGTGGTGTAACTTTCAGTCTGTTTTATCCCTTCTGTGTTTCCAGGTCAAGCATCTAAGTGGTTGAGAATTGCATTACCGACATGTTGCTGCATAAGCCATCTTCACTAATAGTGACCTAATGCATTGTTTGTATGGCCAACTTTGATCTAAAGTCAATCTTCTCTTAGTGCTCTAATCTCTAAGGACCAGTGCTCTTAAGAATCTCATAAAAAACTGTATATTTACTGTGATTGAATGTGCATTAAAATAAGACTTTGGTTTTGGTAAGCCCAAGGGAACTTTAAAGATTTACAGGCAATTTAGAAGTTAGTTATTTACTTCAACCAGAAGCACCAAATTGGTCTTCCTTTTACTGTAATTGTGATGAGTTAATGGACCATTCGGTCAACTGTCTTTAGTTTTGCGCTGAGCGTTCAATCAACAACTATGTTCTTTACCTTGACTTTCATTTCATTTATTCATGCTCTTTGCAAAAGCTCTCTGCAGTATTATGCTCTCTAGTAGGTTTATTCTGTTCTTAAACCTTTGAGTTGCTGGCTAGGATGGGGTAGGTAGAGCTGAAACAATCTATCACACTCCTCTAGTTAACATTAGATTGCTTCATTGCAGATCAATGCGAGCATATAAGGAGGAGAATTCAATACCCACACTGACATAAGACTTTCGATGTAAATAAGTGGATATTGTTTCTCCACACTGACAAAAATAACAGTTCTTGAAGGGTTCTTACTTATATTTTAAGATCTCTTGCTGAATACATAACCTTTGAGTTCTGCTATTCTTGGTGTGTCATAGAAGGTTCATTAAATGTGCTTATGCCTGTAGATGTATCTGTTTCATAGAGCATAGCACATTGGCCATATTACCTAGAGTTCAACTAATAACTACTTTTGATTCAGGAATGAACACAGTAAAGTGTTAAGCTTGCACTCTGTGGTGTAAACAAACGCCAGTGTAGCTAATAGTAACCAGAATTACTAATTACCTGAAAGAATAGAACTGATTGGTCGATAGGTGGCGCTGTAATATCACTGTCATTTTTAATGTGTGCCCAAGCTGTCTTATTTGATGTGCATGCCTGGAAATGTTTGTGATGGTCTCTCAAGTCATGATAAACAAATTTGACAGAAGAACATATAAAGTCCGCCATGAGAGATTTTCTGACATTTTCATTTTTGGAACAACCTTACTACTACTTAACTACTTAATACTACTCCTAAACGATAAGGGTGACTTGAGATTTTAAATGTTTGTCCACAATATATACAACTCTGGAAAAAATTAAGAGACCACTGCACATTTTCTTTTCGAGTTTTGAGTGAAGAACAGAAACGTTCAGTTTGCAGTGGTCTCTTAATTTTAACCCTTCTGTTCCTCACTCAAAACCTTCCTTTTCGACTTTTTTGGAAAGGAAAGAAAAAAGTGCAGTGGTCTCTTAAATTTTTCCGGAGCTGTATTATTAGTTTGATTTAAGCTAAGCAATGCATACCAAGATGATGGAAAAAACGTTGGATCAACACAAAAATATATAGAGAATAAATAAAAATATAGGCCTGAACCCAATTAGTGATAGGTTGAGCACACTAGGATGATTGACAGTGTTACATTTTATGATGCTATTTTAAAATATGGGGAAACTACGGGCACATGAATCCTGCAGCCTTAGCATGTTTGCTAATGCTAACTGCATGTATTTGCTTGTGAGGTGTTCGTCCTAATGACCCAAGGTTTCATATGTAAAATCTTCGCTCTGAAATATTTGTGAGCAAATGTGAAAAAGGGTGAGTATGTTTTTGTTGTTGATTTGATCGTTCACTTGGACCTATTGCATCAGTTACTGAAATTGTTATTCTGGTTTAGATGTTTAAGGTCTCTTACTAATGTTTGCAGGTTCTGGGTCACTATAGAAATTCTAAATGATAGGGCAACTAAGTCATACTGACATTATACTGCTGGGTCATTGCAGCCAAGGGGTCAAATTCAGTTTTTTTCCCACAAGGCCATAATCGCAAATGTGCCATCACCAATATGGGGGGAGGGGTTGATTTCACTAGTGGCTGTTTTCCAATAAATTTTTTGGGCATTACAAACTGTTGAACTATTCACTAGTGGCTGTTTTCCAATAAATTTTTTGGGCATTACAAACTGTTGAACTATTACATTTTAAGGAAGATATATATCAATTAAGGATCTCATATGATGTAGACAACAAGTGAAGATGAATGAATGCACCAACCATATCTCATGTCACTAGCAAAACTATGAGTGGTACTAGTAACTTCAACTAAATTCATTCAAAATTCATCCTGAAAAATCTTTAAATGCCACTAAAACCCTACAACACAGTTATCCAATTCCATTCCCGGATATTCTAAACATTCCAGGTTTTACATTTTTGAATAAATCTTCTGAAACACTAAAAGGGTTTCGACATCGCTCTCAACAACCTTATTTTTCTCAGTGTAGGCAATATTATGCTTTCACTAGGTGGGTTTATTCAATTCTTAAACCTAGGAAGCTATATACTCTATCTGTTCTAACATTGGCACTAGAAAGTGTTGAAAAATGGTCCCATAAAATATGTTTATAACTTAGTGTGGCTTTTTATCTTAGACCACCTCTGAATGACATCAGATGCCTCTGCATGCTTTTCCTCCAGACAGGAGAGGAGTGAGGCTAACAGCCAAGGACACCAGAGAGGGGTATTGGATTTTGTTGAATCTGCACTTTGTGACAGAGAGTGGAGACACAGGGTCTGCTGCTTCTCAGAGGCAGCTCAGGTTTTGTGGGGCGTTGGCTGATGAGCATGGCCCGGATGGGAGTAGGTAGAAATCAAGGCTGGGGCTATCGATTGCTCACCTCTATTCAGCATAGGATAGGCTACATTGCAGATCAATGGCTCTGAATGGGGAGGATAATTCAATGCCTGCACTGCTGAAATAGATAAGGGTATCTTGTTGCTCGGAACTGATAGAAAAACACCCAGGAGCATGTTGCCGGACAAAGATTAAGTCTAGTCTTTGAATTAAAGTGATGGCCAGTGTTAGAGAGTTTTATCTTCTACTAGCATGACAGCCAAAAAAACAATTAAAATGTTCACTGTTCATATATTTTGTCATATATGTTGTTGAAAATAATATGTGATTTATGTTGTCAACCATATATAATAATACTTATTATTATCATTATAATTGCTGATGTATTTAAGACTCAACTCTTTTAAGGGTTTAAAAAAAGCAAAATAATTTTTTATAATTTTTTTCCTTTAGTTGACTCACTACGAATCCAATTGCTTGTTTAAAATATGTTTCATTAATTTGTGGCTTTAAACCTTTCATTTTTCTTTACTCTCTCAAATATTAACATGTTCAACTTGTTCCATTGAAGATGAACACAAATAGCACCACATTTACAGTAGGCCCGTGGTCAAAAGTAATGCCCTATATAGGGAAAAGGGTTCCAATAGGTACACAATTAAAGGGCACTACAGTACATTAGAACTTGCATTTTAAGTTGGTTGCCCTCAACTGGCAGATGTTAGTACTGCAGCAGTGAACACTCCCATTCAGCCCAGCTGGATGCCTGCAGAGTGTTTTGTGCATTGTTGCATATTCTCCATTCGGCTAATAAGAATAAATGTGTCTGTCCTTTACGCTTGAAAACAATGCACATATGTAGATGCCGTGCTCAAGAGTGTTTATTGAACATTTGTAACGTACGCTCATTTGCCCCCTCCTGCTGAATGATGAAAACATTGAACCGTAACAATGTGCAGTTTCCATTTTGCTGGTGGGCTCTAACACCCAGCATAGGAAAGTAGGTATTAGCCATGGATTTCCATCAGCAATTTCCGCTGATTAAGTCCTCTAGGCTTAGTTAAATCACACCGACACACTGAAATATTTAGGCTGAGCCCCTTATGGATAGTATCAATGGCTCCTGCCACATACCCATCAACAAAAATGACAGAATCTCCTTCCAAACTATCATACAAGATGTTATTTCTCTCAATTGTTGCATTTTTCCATTAGTTGATTCTCAACCAGTAAAAACAGATTCTGCTTCGCAAAAAGCACTTTGTTCCCTATAGTGCACTATGGGCTGTGGTGAAATGGGCATGAAGGGAATAGGGTGCAGTTTGAACCCAGAGATCATTTGTGCTAATTGGGACTAGGGAGCGGTGGGTTATGGGAAATGGGGGTGGACGTGGGCTTCAATGCCTGAAAGGCCTACGATATACTTTGAAGTGAGGCCATTTATTCTTTCTATGAAAGGGGGATGTGGGAGGTGAGGGAATGGGAGACAGCGGTGGGAACCTAGTTGTAATCGCTGCACTGATCTGGCTCTTACAGAATTCATTAGTGGAGAGGTGGAAGAGGAGGGCTAGGAGAGAGTGTCAGATACGATGAGGAGTCTGATTCATAAGAGACAGTAATACCCTGTTTTAACAATCTGACCACTTACCAGTTTGTCCATAACAATAACACAACACAAAGGACCTGATGGGAAGGGAGCTGCTAGAATAGAATATATTGGTATCATCTTAGTTTGGCACCATAAAAAAAATTACGTAATACATAAAAACATTTTGGAAAATTTACTCTAGTGAACCTGATCCCTTCATATTTTTCTGACTCATTGCAAAAGAGGACCTTACCATTATTGTGGTTACAAAATGTACAACCTTAAATTAACCTCAACAAAAATCACATAGTTGTTTATGTCAACGTGAAGTCCTTTCCAGCAGGAATGAGACGATAGACATGCACATTGAAATTATCTTGGCAAACACAACCCTTTAGTTTATGTCAACTTAATGTCCTTCCAAGCAGCACTGACAATGCAGATATACTCATAAAACATCGTTATCATGATGACATGTCAGAGGTTACAGGTGGCCTGAGGGTTACAAGTGACGAAATATGAAGATGTTGGACTGATGGTTCCAATTTGCTTAGATTCATCCATGTTCCTCCTTTTCAGCCGTGTTACTATGGTGACCAGGATGACCCCTCATTGACCCTGGCGCTTTCCCCTGGGGGTGGCAGATGAAAGGCTAACGATTGGCCTCTGCACTTACTGCAATATTGGAATTTATTTTCAAGGTCGGTGGAGGAGAGAAGGAGATTAGAAACCAGGAATCGGGGAGTAGGTGTGTGTGTGTGGAGGTGTGTACATGCGTCATTGCTTGTGCAAATTTGCTTGAGTTCAGTGCACATTAATTGAACTTTTCAACCATTTTAGTCTTAATTTGAATGCCTAAGGTTTAGGATACTTTAGATTTTCTTTCATTATGCATATTCTTTTATATTGTAATTATTCTTCATTAAATAACTACAATAAATGTAAAAAAAATATATAATGTAATTATATTAACCTAATTCTTCATACATTGAATAAATGAATTGGCCACTGACTGGTGTTTTTCCAAGCACTGTTACTTTGCATTGGTTTGGCATCCTACGGGTTTTCACTTGATCACTTTGAGTAACCATGCAGATTCTCCTCAGAGTCACCTTTACTCTGTTAATAAATGTAAACAGACTAAGGAATTCAGCTTTTGTAAGGGTACAATTTGAATGCACACCCACACCCCCAGACAGAAAACGCAAACAAACCGAAAACTAACATGGACAGCGCCGACCACAGCACCGCGATCCACATTAGACACCGGGCCCCACAACCTGGGAAAAATAAATTAGGCTGTGAATCGGTGGCAGGCCAAGGGGGAACATAAGTCTGCATAAATTAGCCTGTACCTTAGTTCCCTCAGCCATCACAGACTTGCAGAGCAGTGTTCCTCATTAATATATTTTATTGAATTCATTGTCTTCTTCATTCGTTTATCTTTATTATTCATCACGCTGAACTTGTGTGTGTACGTACCTAGGTACGTTTATGATTTGGCCAGATGCACGGCTCAGCCTGTCTTCGGTTGTCCTTCTTTCAAAGGTGGGATCTTACCTGTCTTTGGCTAACCAGCCCTGTTCACTGGCCACATTCCCAGCCCTGTATAAGGGACTGTAGGAGGAGGTGCTGTCTGCACAATTGAACATGTTGCGCTAGCTAATAGCAAACACCAGGTTTTCCTCATTGAGACTTAGGGATACCACTTCAACAATGTTGTGTTATTTGATGCAAGTTCCTCCAGTGCTTGACCTCTAGTGACCTCCAGTGATCACCCTGGACCAAGGATGCGGGATGGCCAAAGATGCAAACCTGTTTCCTCTGAGCACATCTCACCACACCACTCCCAACTGGAAAAAGGCAACACATATGTGAGGATGCAGTACATGGACTACAGCTCAGCTTTCAACACGGTTGTGCCCGCTAAGCTTGTTCCTGAGTTCAGGACCCTGGGACTTAACTCCTCTCTTTGCAATTGGATCCTGGCCTTCCTTACGGGCAGACCGCAGGTGGTGAGAATGGGCAACCTCACCTCCTCTGCATTGACCCTGAGCACCGGAGCCCCCCAGGGCTGCGTACTCAGTCCCCTCCTGTACTCCCTGTTCACACTGCGTGTAACGCACTGTAAGCGGTTTCATCATTGACTGCATGGCCACACACAGCTCCAACATCATCCTTAAATTTGCGGACCACACAACCATCCTAGGTCTCATCTCCAACAATGATGAAACCGCTTACAGAGAGGAGGTAAAGAACCGGGGTACATGGTGTCAGGACAACAACCTCTCTCTCAATGCAAGACTAAGAAAATGATCGTGTACTTCAGGAAGCGGCGGGGGGGGGGGGGTCATGCCCCCAAACACATCGATGGAGCTGAAGTGGAGAGAGTCTCCGACTTCAGGTTTCTTGGTGTGTTCATCAACGATGACCTCACTTGGTCCAGGCAAGTGAACTCGACAGTGAAAACTGCCCAAAAACGAATGTACTTCCTGAGGAGACTCTGGAAGTTTGGCATGTCTGTAAAAACTCTCACCAACTTCTACAGGTGCACCATTGAGAGCATCCTCTCAGGCTGCATTACTGCATTACAAGTCCCTCCAGAGGGTAGTAAAGTCTGCGGAGCGCGTCATCGGCTGCCATCTCCCCTCCGTGCAAGGCATCTACCGTACACGATGCCTTAGGAAAGCACGGAACATCATCATAGACTACAGCCAACCAGGCTATGGTTTGTTGGCACTGCTGCCGTCTGGTAGACGCTACCGGAGCATCGGGGCACACACTTCCAGACTCACAAACAGTTTCTTCTCTCAGGACATAAGGCTCCTCAACCAGCTCCTCAATTTGATAAATAAACTTTGACTTGAATTCTGATCACACTGGCCACTCAACCTGGAAGCCTTCTGCTGGAACACAAGCGCTGAGGGTGCTCATTCTCCAACTATACAACCACCATTGAATTCGCAGGCGCCCCACCTTAACATAAGGAGTTACTAGAGCATGACGTCCAATTTCTACTACCCTATGCGGGACTCCTGGGCATCGTTGGTATGCTGCAACCTGCCTAGCATGATGGCATTTTGGGCAGGGAGGACATGCGGCTTTGGGAGCTTTCTCTGGAGCTCTCACTGGAGCTCTCAGAGTGGCCACATTGATTTGCCCCTCTCCTTCATGGGCTACATGTGGTTAATAGCTTTCTGATTGGATTATGAATTGATGCACGCATTTCAACACAATAACCAGTCCCATTTGTATTTATCAGTGTCCTCTCTGTCCCAAAGGGCTTCGGTACTGCATCATTCTGGCCCGGCATGTTCCTGTCACGGTGTTGACTGGGCATGGTGCTCCGCTCTCTCCTTCTGCTTTTCACTGAGGAGGAAGAAGCTGCAATTCCTCTCTTTTGGGGGGAACGTGGAAAGGCAAAACACTAAAATATACAGATTTTGCTGTTCAATACAAAACAGATGCATAAAGCTACAGTATCGACAGGAGGTTTAAAGTTCACTCTTCACTCCTGTAATAGCGCATTGGTAAGGTCACTGCCTCACAGTTAGTTACATTATTGGGAGACCAAGGTTCGAATCCTGCTGTTCTAGTAGGATTTTCCTGACATTTTCTTAGTTGCATCTCAGAGCAAAAGCCATGGTCTGCAGAGAGCTTCCAAAGCATCAGAGGGATCTCATTGTTGAAAGATATCAGTCAGGAGAAGGGTACAAAAGAATTTTCAAAGCATTAGATATACCATGGAACACAGTGAAGACAGTCATCATCAAGTGGAGAAAATATGGCACAACAGAGACATTACCAAGAACTGGACGTCCCTCCGCAACTGATGGAAAGACGAGATGGAAACTGGTCAGGGAGGCTACCAAGAGGCCTACAGCAAGATTAAAGGAACTGCAGGAATTTATGGCAAGTACTGGCTGTGTGCTACATGTGACAACAATCTCCCGTATTCTTCATATGAATGGGCTATGGGATAGGGTGGCAAGACGGAAGGCTTTTCTTACAAAGAAAAACATCCAAGCCCAGCTGAAGTTTGCAAAAACAAAGAGCAAGTCCCCCAAAAGCATGTGGGAAAATGTGTTATGGTCTGATGAAACCAAGGTTGAACTTTTTGGCCATAATTCCAAAAGGTCTGTTTGGCGCAAAAACAACACTGCACATCACCCAAAGAACACCATAACCACAGTGAAGCATGGTAGTGGCAGCATCATGCTTTGGGGCTGTTTTTCTTCTGCTGGAACCGGGCCTTAGTCAGGGTGGAGGGATTTATGAACAGTTCCAAATACCAGGCAATTTTGGCACAAAACCTTCAGGCGTCCGTTAGAAAGCTGAAGAGGAAGAGGAAGTTCACCTTTCAGCACGACAACGACCCAAAGCACACATCCAAAAGCATGGCTTCACCAGAAGAAGATTAACGTTTTGGAATGGCCCAGCCATAGCCCAGACCTGAATCCAATTGAACATCTGTGGGGTGATCTGAAGAGAGCTGTGCACAGTAGATGTCCTCACAATCTGACAGATTTGGGGCGCTTTTGCAAAGAAGAGTGGGCAAATATTGCCACGTCAAGATGTGCCATACTAATAGACTCCTACCCAAAAAGACTCAGTGCTATAATAAAATCAAAAGGTGCTTCAACAAAGTATTAGTTTAAGGGTGTACACACTTAAGCAACCAGGTTATTGTGAGTTTTTATTTTTTATTTTTCCCCCCTCAAAGATTTCAGTTTGTTTTTCAATTAAATTGTTCAGGTTATAGGTCACATTAAAGGTGGAAAAAGTGCTGACATGATTTATCTTTGTCTCATTCTTTTACATGACAAGAACCTGGCATTTTAACAGGGGTGTGTACACTTTTTATATCCACTGTAAATAAACATTTAGAAAGCAAAAGCTAAATATCCTTTTGAGCATGGTATCAATTAGGCTTTTAATTCAGTTGCCATAGAGGAAGAAGGAGGCACCATGAGACCAATAGTCATTTTAAAGCTGTTACTGAGTTTAATGGCTGTGATAGCAGAACACTGAGGATGGATCACTAACATTATAATTACTTAACAATACCAACCTAAAGGGAAATTTTAGGATTAAAAGAAATGGAAAAGGCCTAGAGGAAAACATGGTTCGGTTTGCTTTCAGACACTGTAAGACAAATTAACCTTTCATCAGGACAAAAACCCAAACTACAAGGACAAATCTACAATGCGATTTCTTACCAAAACGACAATGAATGTTCCTGAGTGGCCTAGTTACAGTTTTGACTTAAACTGGCTTGACAACCTATTATAAGACTTGAACATGGCTGTCTATGAATGATCACCATTCAACTTAAAAGAGTTTAAAGAATTCAAAAAATAATGATGGACAAATATTATACAATCCAGGTGTGCAAGACTCAACCCAGAGTTTTTTTTTTACATGAATTGACTTAGGGCATTGAATACTAATGTTATAAAGATAGTTTAGTGTTTTCTTTTTTGACTTTTCCACTTTGACATTACAGAGTACTTTGGGTAGATTGTTCACAAAAAATTAAAACAAAATACATTTTAATCCCATGATGTGCCTGTGATCTCGGTTAGGCTGTGTATAGTATATAATATATTCTTAGGGCTGCTCTATCTGTCTATCAAGGTAATTTTTCATCTGTCCATTTTCATTTATAATACACTGAGTTACAACCACTCAATTGAAACAAATTGTCTGTCACTGGCTGAAGTTACAGCTGCCTGTCTGCTTGGTTAGATTTAAAGATTTACAATTACATTAATGAAGATGAGTGGGAAGGGTTAAGAGGTTGTAATCAGTGTAAATTAACCGTTAACTTTATGGGATCTCTATCTCTAGTAGCACCAGGAACAGTATCATTATCACACTAGTTTCAACAGTGAAAATAGAATAGATTTAAAATGTAATTACATTTAATTGACATTTTCTTCTATAATGGATTGGCCGTTTATACCATTTCCCTTTTCCATTACATTGTCACGCCATCATCCCTATCAGTTTATTAAACCTCCCAATCCCCAGGCCCATCCTCCAGACATGTCATGGATCCTCTATTGGACAGAGAGAAAGGGATGTTTCGTTTTGTATTTTTTGCTGTTAAGTCCTGCTAGATTGCAGAGAAGGAATCAATTGGCAACCGACAGGAAAGGTAATGACTCGGAGTTGAAACAGACTGTCTCCCCGTCATCTGCCGCCACAGCGTCATTGCAGACTGTTTTCTCTCCACTTTAAAGCTCCTCAAGTGCCTTCTCATCTGCTCTACACGCATTCCCTTCCAAAAAGCATCCTGTCTTTTGAATTGCTATCAGAATATTGGTTACTTAACATCAGTAAATATGAGAGAATGTCCATAAATAGTTTATGGACCAAGATATTAATAACATCATAATAAGAGCTAATAAACAAGACTTAATTGTATGCATTCATTGTATGTATTGATCAAAGTTGATACTTGAAATGCCACAGTGATGTCAGTACTAACCACATTACATCCTGTCTCTAAAATTATTTGCATCCTTAATAACGATGAACAAAAATGACATATAAAACAAAAGAAAAAATACAAATCCTAAGACTGGGGATTGTTGGATGTTGACTTGTTGGTCAATTAACGCTTTCTTTATGGATTTTGTGTGCTTAAACTAAACTAGAAGATCCACTTGCGGCAACCAGGTTTGGGCTGAAATCTTCTTGTACACTGTGAGGTTGATCTGAGGCTCCCCAGAGGCATTACAACGTAGTGCTGCTGTGTCATTGAGATCCAGGTTCTATTTCTGGTCATGACAAGGCTATGACCCCGAATCAGACACCACAACAGACAAACATTTTACTATTGTTTATTCCTATTAAAAATACCATTTTACCTAATTCTCACCCTTACTCTCTACAAATACATAGACATCCACGCACACACACACACACACACACACACACACACACACACACACAC
>JACXGI010003190.1:44431-65086 GCA_016801175.1 Esox masquinongy | reverse complement strand
GGACATTTTGGTGTGTGTGTGTGTGTGTGTGTGTGAGAGAGTGTGATCGACAGGCAGCAATGGCGTGTGCATAAAGAAAATGGTGTGTGTCGGCGGGGGGGATGGGCTATGTGGGGAATTAAGGGTTGGCATTATGACAGGGTAGTGTGTCAGGAGCACGTTCTCTTTTTATTTTTTTAACTCCCCACTTTCCCCACCCCCCACCTCACTTTACCTCACACCCCCCCACCCCTGACACACGTTTGGATAAGGGTGGTGTTAATAAAAATACATCCCTCAGCTGTCAGTGCCTTTTGAGGGGCCCCCAGAAAGTAAGCGTGTGTTTATTTTTACGGAGGGGGTGAAAGAAAAAAAAAGACATACTTTTGGGGAATGGGGGAGGGGTGCCTGAGGAGGGAGGGGTCGCTTATGCACACTTCTTTGTGGCGTGGCACAGCTCTCACAGAATGCCGGAATGAGGAAAACGAAAGGGGAGCGTGGATGACGGGGGTGGAGGGGGGTGGGGGGGGGGTTTACAAAAGGGTGCCTTATGTTGGCATCTACTCACCCTCTGTCCCCTGACTGTGGCTGGGTTCTGACTGTGCTTATTTTAGCGATTTTACATTCAACGTGTGCGTGCGTGCGTGCGTGCGTGCGTGTGTGTGTCTGTCTGCCTGCACGCATTGCTGTGGAATCCCTCTACCCATGGCGATTTGGGGTGAGGGTCTCTGCTAGTATAGGCAAGGTGAAAGAGACGGGCATTTCGAGGGTATAGCGATTTGGGGTAACGGGGGCAAGATGTTGTTCCCGTCTGTCCTCTCCCTCTCTCACAGTCTCTCCGTTTTTCCGTTTCCCTAAGCCGTGCTGCTGCTTTGGCTGGCAACGTGCCCGAAGCCATGAGTCCGTGGCGGAGTGCGCGTGTGCGGATTTCTGTAGGAGGAGGGTGCAGGTGGGGGTGGCAGAGGTGGGCGTTGGGCCCGGGGTGGGGGGTTGAGAGGGGAGAATCACGGAGGATCGGGGTTGCGAAGAAACAGTCTGGTGTGTGTAGCGGCTGACGGAAACAGCCCCTGTATTATGTAAAGGCGGACAAGGAAGGGTGGGGTGGGGGGAGCTGGGGGGTGCGTAGAAGCTCCTCTGATTGGCTCGCCCGGTGCCATTGTTGGCGACGCACGATCTTTTTTATTTTTTTTTATTTTTTTTCCCTCGTTCCTCTGTCTCTCTTAAGAGGTGGGTGGCTTGGCATCGAGGTTGCAAGGGTGTTATGGGAAAAACGAAACAAAAAAAAAACAATCATGTGATTCGCATCATGACTTTGCCGCATCCAAAATTGAACAAGGCAGACAGTACTTTCCCCGAGTCCCCATTACTAAGCGCGGGATATTATGTTATCGTGAACTAGTCCTCCATCTTTTTTTCTAGACACTACTTGAGATCTGTGGATGATAATATTGAGATGTAACAGAATGACAGACTGAATGGATTTAATGGTGCCAGCCAGAAGAATAAGATAAAGCTGGAGATGAGGGGGAACGATAGAACGACACCACAAGGAATAATCCGCTAATGGGGAAGTGATTAAGTGATAAAGGGGGCAATTAAATCTCTATTTGAATTCCAATTGAGTAGGCTCTTGCTACATGACATTTCTGTAGTTGTCAGATTCAGGGCCTTTGGGATTCCTTAGATGAAGGTTGCTGTACAATGGCTTTGGTAAACTACACCACTGTTGCTGATTGCATCCTTCTGATTGAAGAATGGGTTGGTCTAATATGGCCTTGTGAGGGCCAAATAAAACTTCTGAGGAAGGATTCACTGTTGAGTATTTATAATATCTTGCATTCTGATAACTTGTAGTGTTTACACCCCTCCCAACAAAAAAAATCATTAATTTAATTTGCCATTGTTTTGGTCTCCCAGCAGGGTATAGCAGGTAGCATTGTGGTTAGAGAGGCGAGCCAGCATATTTGGAAACTCTGGCGTAACTTAGAAAAATATGATTTGTCTCAGGCTTAAAACTGAATATGAGAAGCCATTGAGATCAATCGGCTCCTGATGAGCTTGACCTCCACATTTCCCTTCACTTGGTAAGAAGGACCGGCTGGTCTGACAGTCGTTTCAGATCACTTTATAACAGTGTTTGATGTCTGACTCCAATGTATGTAGGTAAATCTGGTTTGATTAGTTGAACACATTCGTAATCGCCGCTTGCAGATGAAATAATCCTATGATTTAAATTACAGGTTTTGTCTTGATAAAGGTATTGTATTTTGTCCTTTGAAATCACAGGAGTTTGACCTCCATTTGTCTGTGAGGTCCTTAACATTACATTCTACATTTTGTAAAACATAACCAGGACTGATATGTTAGTGCTGAAGCTCAAGGCGACAAACTGAATACTCCGTAAGACAGTAGTCCCTTGGTGCGCGTTGAGAACCTGGGATTCAGTTGGCGTTTTCTGCCTGTTGACCATGTCATACCTTCTAAAGAAGGCGAGAAAGTCAACAGTGAGGGCACTCACTAGTGACTTGTGTTCCACTGAGTTCCTGTTAGCCATCAAAATGCAACGCCTCCACCTCTGTGAGGTCAGTTGCGAATCAGAACCCATCAGTCAACCTGGCAGAACACAGAGCAGTTCCAGTCAATCGGCCTCTGTCCCTGTCACTCAAGCGAATAAGGTCGGAAAGTCAGCGCTAACACTGTACCGCAATAATGCTACCGTGTCACGTGGGCCTTGTTTACACTGGCAGCCCAGCGCTCATATTATTTTCTCGACTGTCTTTCAATGAATAAAATTTTTTCAACTCAGCTATTCTTGGTTCATGGACAAAACTATCAGCCGGAATGGTACCACAGTGGGAACACACATGGAGGCATGTTCTAAAGGGGTCGCGTCGTCCGTCAGAACACCTGAGTCATGAGGTGATGCGTGTGGCTGCGGACAAGGCATCATCCGCGGTGCTACTGCTGGTGTTTCACTGTTGGTGCAGTGCGCTCACATGCATCACGGAAGGCCTCATCTGTCATCTGTTAAGTGAGAATGAGCTTGGCTCTCGCCGCGCATTGTCTGAATGAGAATCGAGAGAGCTTCTTAATTGGGATGGTTTTTCAGAAGATAATGTCTGATTCGGCAATGGGAATCCATAAAGATATGCTGCCAGGGAAAAGCTGTCTTTTGTAGAGACGCCTTAAATATTTTGAAGTTCAGTTTCTAACAAACAAAGCCCTGCATTTACCAATGTTAATGTACTTGGCATGTTTCCCCTTTTTTATTATCTTATACTAATGCCATTGCTCAGAGCTATACATTTTCCTTGAAATAAAGGTCAAAGTGTGGTCAGTCGATTACTACTTCACTTATTGAAAACGATGGCAATGACCCTTTATCTTGAATGTTTGGAGTTCGAGAACACATTTGTTTGAATTAATGTTGTATTTTCACTACCTTATTTGTTTCTGCCTCGCTTATTAGAAGTTCATTTCAGGACTCTCTGCTTACTGTCTTTTTACCTCAGGAAGTAGGCCTACTATCTATGCAGAGCCAGATCTCCAGGAACAGATGCAGACGTCAGAGCACCTGATAGCATTTCACTTAATCGCAGGCTTGCTGTCTACTCTGACTGGAATACAAATGTATTGGGCAGATAGGGGAAAGATCTCAATTACATACATTGGATGAGATAGATGGAGGTCCCTCTCTGGTGACCTCTTTCAATGGGTTTTGGGAAGGAGATGAGGAGAGAGGGCACTAGGATTATACAATTGAGATGTTCCCAGGTGCGTGTACGGGCACGTGTGTGTTGTGCTGGTCTGTCATCGAGCCATCCATAGCACAGACAAATATTACCAGCATGCACACGCAATCATTTAGTTTGCCTGTACGTGACACACAGTGAAACCAGACTGAAGTCTATATTTCCATTAAAGTCTTTATTTTTACCAGGCTAGTTAATTCACAACACAAGTTCTTATTTACAGTGACGGCCTGGCAATGTGTATGTATGCTTAAAGCTTTTCTCACGGGCACTTGAACACGTATGTCTTAATGCCCTTATGCTTCCCACACACTGAAAAAATAACATCTAGTTTGATTCCAACTGATATTGCCCACAGTGAAATGGTTCCTCCTTTATGGATATTGTATAGGACCTTTTTTGCCATCTTGATCTTTGTTCGATGGTAAACTGTTCAAACAATGGCTAGTTTGACCAACATTTTGGAGAACGACCAAGCTGATATTGTTGCCTTATTCACAATACGTGCAATTACTGTGTCAGTGTTTGAGGCTTTTTGCACTGTCATTTTCCTTCCAGCTTGCATTCCTGACAAAGGCTTTTGATTGGACCGAATGCTCAGTCAGTCTACTTATAGCAACCAGTCACATGACAGCCGTGTTTTGTGAGAGGTCACTGGTTGCCACCCAACCGAAGTCTTCCTCACGGGTGTGATCCACATAGTAACCAAGCACAATGGAATTCATCACGCATCCACCCAGAGACATTTCTTGATGTGGAATGTAAGCTACTTGGAAGTGCCAAGTCAATGTTTAACACGCATTACTTTTGTGTTTTCCCACACGTATACGTTCATATGGTGAATAGGAACTTGTTGTAATGTAATGGCATGACATGACTAACCGTCATATGTTTGTTAACGTAATTGTCCCATAGTCACGGGACAGTGCCCCATGTGTCATTCGGTGAGGTTGCAAAATAATAAAATCTCTGTTCACTGAAGGTGTCTTTATTTTTTTGCATATACATTTTTGTAATTTCGCAGACACCTAAAGTGATTAGGGTTAAGTGCCTTGCCTGAGGACACACTGATTATTTGCCTTGTCGGCTCTGGGATTTGAACGAGTGATATTTTTGTTAATGGCCCCACTGACAATACATGCTGAAGTTGAAAGTTCTGTAGAGTTTCAGATATTTTGCAATCTCTCTCTTAAAAGATTCATGTCTAGTTTGACAGGTATGTAATTTTAATTATTTTGTAGTTAATAAGATGGATTGTCAGGGTGTTACCTGATTGGCTAGCTGAGTCAGTGGACAGTCAGAGAACTCACACACAGACACACGGACACACAACTGGAACAGGTTGCCATCCACAATATACCGATGTTATGTCTTACACATGTATTGATGACCCAGTGTCATTATGGATAAGCAGGACATTTCGGAAATGCAACACGCGTTCCCGGGGGCGTCAATGTCCCAGTGCGTCCAACTTACCTAACATCCACCCTAGAGCTCGGTGGTATCTGAGACCCATATTACACACAGACACTTAAAAAGCGATAAAGCCCCTATTTTTACTTCAAAATGCATAGCTTCAATACAAGACTGTTAGTTTTTGAGATGTGCTCACTCATCCACGGTCATGGGTATATTTGATCTGTGAAAGCCTCCCTCTCCCTGCTCTTGCAGGATGGAGCGGATGTCTGAGGAGGCGTTGCGGCTGAACCTGCTGAAGAGGGGCTTGGAAACGTCAGAGGAGCGAGAGGAGGCCCTGGCCAAGCGCCTCAAGATGGAGGGCCACGAGGCCATGGAGCGTCTCAAGATGCTGGCCCTGCTTAAACGCAAGGACCTGGCTGCGCTGGAAGGGGCGGCGGCAGCCGCCGTCGTGGCTGCTGGGTCCCTGGATGGCGGCAAAGGAGTGGCCCACCACCTCCAGGGCATGCTGCCAAGTGCAGCGGGGGCCTACGAGGAGAAGATGAACGGCAGCTTGGGGCGGATAGGTGGCCATGGAGGCTCCAGTAAGAACGGCAAGGAGAACATGGCGGATGAGCCAGTCGACTTCAGTGCCAGGAGAGGGTAAGGATTGATATAATCTATCACGATTCAAGGGACAGTTGATGGGTGGACATTTGAAATGAAGACGTGACCTTTTTAGTGTATTTGGTTGGTGTGTAAAGAAATAAAATGTAAAAATGATGTTGTCCAGACAAGCTTGATTAACTGTTTCATGGATTTCTTTTTTTTAAAAGTGAGGCGAGTGAGCGGATAAAGTGGAAAAACTTGTAAATTTCTGTAGTAACATTAGTTTTTAACTCCCAGTAAGAACGGCAAACACCTTTGTCAAAAATGGAGTTTCACTAAGCTTGTCTTGGCCAGACTGAGGCAACTTCCTAGATGTTGTGTACCTATTCGTCTGCTGCTTGAAGACATTGTTGAGGCTTTTCATTTTTTTTCTAATTTTTTTACATCATTTAACACAATGTGAATAGCAACGTTCTGTAAACAGTACATTAACTTTGTGTTGCCTTTAATCACTTTCAGTGTACATGTTAAGTGTTCCAGTGTAGCTGTGCCTAGTTTTATATACAGTGCGTCATTCCTCCCATTGGCCGTCATTCAATGCTGATACCCTTCTCCCCCCTACCTCCAGCGACGTGGAATGTGAGCGACACACTCCGTCCCCGGACGTGATCATTCTGTCGGACAACGAAGCATCCAGTCCCCGTGGGACTCCCCAGCCTGAGGAGAGACTGCATCAGGCTAACCTGGAGCTGTTCAAGGTACACCGTCATCACTTGGCCTGTGTGGTGCAGCGATTCAAGTCGTTGACGCCCAGCAGAGGTGTTCACTGCATTGGAGTCCGACCCGCTCTCTTGAAGTCTCATTCCTCCCACTTTTGCTGTCAGTCCTGTCAGCCTTTCACTGTCCTATTTTTAAACGCATGTTATATGTACTAGGGCAAGACTGGTGAGGAGCGGCAGCAGATGATCAAGGCTCTGAAGGAAGAGCTGCGTCTGGAAGAGGCCCGGCTGGTACTGCTCAAGAAGCTTCGGCAGAGCCAGATCCAGAAGGAGAATGTGGTGCAGAAGGTTTGTACCTGAACTGACACCAACACCGTTCCTTGTGAAATGTTCAATTCTGCAAATGCCGGGGTTGATTGAAATGGCCTTATATGAAGCAATGGTCAATTTATCGATTTGACTAAATTGTAGCATCATCAAAAACCATTAACTGGAAGCATGGGTAAGCCCGTGGTAGAATATCAGTGATTTCGCATAACTAAAACTAACAAAATGACTTACTTGGCCAGATCTCTAATGGTTCTCATCAGGTATTCTTACATTTTCTGCAGTGTTGCAAATTCTGCAACATTTTTCTTACCTGGTGTGAAACAGTGACAATAACATAACCAACAAATGGGAGTGGGTGTTTGAAATGGAACGTCCAAAGTCTTGCCGCTGGGAACAAGCGTACCCATTCGAACCGCTTTGGCTAGCTTAAAATTCTCCAGAAATTCGAAGGGGGCTTATATTGAAAAGAGGGGGAAAAAAGATTCACATGGCCAATGTGACTGATTCATATTGATGTTCAAATACCTTTACATTGAACACTCACTGCTGAGAGAACAGCTGTGTTCCTCAAGGGCCTGTGTTTGAAGTAGTGAGATGGCGCTGACAGACTAAACATCTCAATGTCACAGAGCAGGAGTAAACATAGCAGTGATCTGTGATAGGGTATCAGTGACGTTATCGTGTGTGTCTGAGTTTGGAAGGGTGTCGGTCTGGCTGGGAGGGCGGAGTAATCTTCTTGCCTGACCTTGTGTGCCACACTGCTCTCCTAGAGGGGACCCACCTACTTATAGTCAACACTTCCTGTACATTGTTTTAGGAATGTATGTATATCCTGTAAGTACGGTTCTCTATTGTATTGATTTCTATTCTATTCCAACTATTCTATGCTAACACACTCAGGTACCGGTTGTCCAGAATACCCCATCTTCGGTGCAGCAGTCCCCGATTCACAGTTCACAAGGCATGGGCAAGCTACCGGTGCGCCCTGGCATGCACACCCCGGAGCCCCAGAACCTCCGCACTGCACAGGTCTGCGCGTAATCATTTGTATTCAGTCCTTTAATTGGCCGTTATAAAGTTCAGCTACATTTTGCCACTCCTTGCTAAAAATCAATAAAAGTAATTTCGGGGCGCAGGGGGCGTTTTTATTCATTTTATTTTTCATGGCAAGTCACCTTTTAGGTAACACCAAGTCAGATGTGGAGTAAATTTCAAGTGGTTTCTTTTCATTACTTCCATAGATTTTTAGCTAGTGTTGGCTAACATTAATTTGCAATGGCTGTTTAATGAACCATGTGTTAGTTTGTCTTGGCCCACAGACTTCTTTTAGGGGTGAGAAGCTATTGGAATCAAGTTGAAAAATCTCTTAATGCTAACTTTTATGCAAATGTTTAGGCTAATCCATTTTACTGCCCTGTGGGTAATTATTTTGTTTTGATAAAGCATATTGGACATGGGTTGATCAGGTCAGGTCAGCTTTTTGTGTAGTTATATCACAGGGTTCACGTTAACTGTCTTGAGGACATGACACTATCTGAACTGTGTCGTTAGTTAAGAAAGAATATATTGCCCTCTAGTGACTACAAACAGTGCAAAATGCACATTCATAGAAACATTACGTTCTTCTTTTACTGGCTCTCTCTCTTTCAGTGGCACACAATATAGCAAATTCCTGGGAAGGTCAATCGCAGAATGAACAATTATTAATCAAAATGTCAAGGTTTCCCCTTTCACAGTTATCCGTGTCATTAACCCTCTTTCTCAACTTTTTTCCTCCTTCATCCGTGTTGGCCATCCCTCCTTTCTCCTTCCTCCCCCCTTTTCTCTCCTCCCTCAACAGGGTCACACTGTCATCAGATCGGGGGCCAACGCATCCCTTCCCCCGATGATGTTGTCTCAGAGGGTCATCGCCCCCAACCCGTCCCAACTCCAGGGCCAGAGAATGCCGTCAAAGCCTGGCATTGGTCGCTCCAGCTCCGGCAGCATGGGGAACATCAGCTACCAGCAGGTATGCTGCTGCTGCCCTCTGACCTTTGCTCCCTGTGTTTCAGTAAACCTTGGTGGCATTCTGGTTTTACCCTTTACACACCACTATGCCCACGGGATTCGGATTCCGTGTGACCAAATCCGGATTCCGTGTGACCAAATCCGGATTCCGTGTGACTAAAATCCTCAACTCAACTCTTGGTCTCTACCCTGTTCCCCATTCCCCTTGTGTGTCGAATCAATCACAGGCTTCCAGCCAGCAGGTGGCAGCGTCTCAGCGCTCGGGGTCCTCTGCTATTTACATGAACTTGGCCCACATGCAGGCGGCGGCGGCCGGCGGGGTGGCCGGCGTGGGAATGGGCAGCGGCGGGATGGGTGCCGTCAGCCCCTCCACCATGCCCAGCAGCACGGGCGGCTCAGGGGTCAGCTCCCTGGCAGACCAGGCCAGTAGCCAGGCGGCGGCCAAGTTGGCCCTGCGCAAACAGCTTGAGAAGACCCTGCTGGAGATCCCACCGCCCAAGCCGCCGGCACCCCTCCTGCACTTTCTGCCGTCGGCGGCCAACAGCGAGTTCATCTACATGGTGGGCTTGGAGGAGGTGGTGCAGAGCGTCATCGACAGCCAGGGTGAGTCGAGGGACAACCACGGCCATAGATCACACGGCATCCTGAATAACCGCTCCTTATATCATCACGATCAGTGATTCTGCACCTCATCTTCTTCAGTCTGATCCCTTCAAAATTGCTGATTTAAGAACCACCATTAAAATATGCAGTCTGGGACTTTTTTTTTTTTTAAACTTCCCATATTAGGAAGGTGTAATATGTTGTTTATGTGCTTACCAATAGGTAGAATCAATATCATGTCTCAGTAAACCATTCAATTCCAAGTTTGAAAGCGGTGGTTTTAAAGACAATTTCCTGGGATGTGTTTTTGCTCAATAGTGCCAGTTTTACAAACGGTGGCCAAACTTTGAATCTTTGAAAATCCTGGAATGCGTAATTTCGACGATGCTCTTTTCCAGAACCATTCTCAGCCATTGCAGGCTTTATATATAGAGCTACACATTACCCCCAAAACCTGTCTCTCCTCAGGTAAGCTGCGGGGGACACTGTCGCGCATGGAGCCCTTCTTCTGCGCCCAATGCAGGACCGACTTCACCCCGCACTGGAAGCAGGAGAAAGGCGGGCGCATCCTCTGCGAGCAGTGCATGACGTCCAATCAGAAGAAAGCCTTGAAGGCTGAGCACACCAATAGGCTGAAGAATGCGTTTGTCAAGGCCCTGCAGCAGGAGCAGGTGAACACAACCACTTTTAACAGAGCTAGTAAAGTCTGAATAGGTCTGAATGCTAGTCTAGGATTACGTCACCCATGTCAATATAATCTGATCTTAAATTAACAAAAGTGATCCTTATGGGTCTGGATTCAAGTAGTCCAGTGACTGTTTCAAGCTTCTTTATACACCGATCAGCCATAACATTATGACCACTGACAGGTGAAGTGAATAACACTGATAATCTCGTTATCATGGCACCTGTCAGTGAGTGGGATATATTAGGCAGCAAGTGAACATTCTGTCCTCAAAGTTGATGCGTTAGAAGCAGGAAAAATGGGCAAGGATAAGGAAGGATCTGAGCAACTTTGACAAGGGCCAAATTGTGATGGCTAGATGACTGGGTCAGAGCATCTCCAAAACTGCAGCTTTTCTGGGGTGTTCCTGGTCTGCAGTGGTCAGTACCTATCAAAAGTGGTCCAAGGAAGGAAAAGCGGTGAACCGGCGACTGGGTCATGGGCGGCCAAGTCTCATTGATGTACGTGGGCGCGAAGGCTGGCCTGTGTGGTCCGATCCAACAGATGAGCTACTGTAGCTCAAATTGCTGAAAATGTTAATGCTGGTACTGATAGAAAGGTGTCAGAACACACAGTGCATCGCAGTTTGTTGCGTATGGGGCTGCGTAGCTGCAGACCAGTCAGGGTGCCCATGCTGACCCCTGTGACCACTGCCGAAAGCGCCTACAATGGGCACGTGAGCATCAGAACTGGATAGAGCAATGGAAGAAGGTGGCCTGGTCTGATGAATCACGTTTCCTTTTACATCACGTGGATGGCCGGGTGCATGTGTGTCGCTTACCTGGAGAACACATGGCACCAGGATGCACTATGGGAAGGAGGCAAGCCGGCGGAGGCAGTGTGATGCTTTGGGCAATGTTCTGCTGGGAAACCTTTGGTCCTGCCATTCATTTGGGTCCTGCCTTTCGTTACTTTGACACGTACCACCTACCTGAGCATTATTGCACCCTTTCATGGCAACAGTATTGATGCCTGATGGCATTGGCCTTTTTCAGCAGGATAATGCACCCAGCCAGAAAGCAAAAATATTTCAGGAATGGTTTGAGGAACACAACAATGAGTTTGGGGTATTGACTTGGCCTCCAAATTCCCCAGATCTCAATCCAATCGAGCATCTGTGGGATGTGCTGGACAAACGGGTCCGATCCATGGAGGCCCCACCTCGCAACTTACAGGACTTAAAGGATCTGCTGCTAATGTCTTGGTGCCAGATACCACAGCACACCTTCAGAGGTCTAGTGGAGTCCATGCCTCGACGGGTCAGGGCTGTTTTGGTAGCAAAAGGGTGGTCATAATGTTATGGCTGATCGGTGTACCTTTCTCTGTGTGACTCTATTTATCTCTATTTACTTATTTTATGTTTTATTATTATGGTGTTGTTTTGATATTTTCATTTGAGTATTTGTTTTAATGCTATTGTATTTTCATATATTTTCTTTGAAAAGCACATTGAATTGCTTCTATGTATGAATGGTGCTATATAAATAAATTGCTTGCTTGCTCATGTTCACCAGGAGATTGAGCAGAGGCTCCAGCAGCAGGCTGCCCTCTCCCCCAGCACGGCTCAAACTGTTAACAATGTCAGCAAGGCCGAGACCCTGATCCGACATCATGCCCTGCGTCAGGTAACTACACCCTACACCCTAGCACCTAGACAGGTCAGCGGGAAGCGCTACGTTTGTCAGCAGTTGTTAGATCTTAAAAGTTGTTTAACTCAGAGATGCATAGGCGAGTCCTCGTCACGCGCGGCCAGTTGTACGGATCTACCTATTCGACTCCGCTTTAAAAGAGTGAGTCATCTAGGATAACATTGTTTTGAATGGATTTGGAACAACGCTGGAGAAGGACGTCACTGATTCCCTCCCCGACCTCCCCTTCCCCCCGCCCCACCTCCTCTTCCCCCGCTTCACCTCACAGGCTCCCCAGCCTCAGGCTTCTATGCAGCGGGGTCTCTCCAGCTCGGCAAGGGGCGTCCTCTCCAACTTCGCCCAGGCCTCGCAGCTCTCAGTGGCCAGCGGCCTGTTGGGGATGAGCGGGAAGCAGCGCTGCGGAGGCGGGGGCGGCAGCGGCGGTGGCGGCGGAGGCAGCGGTCGGATCCAGCACGACGGCCGACGCCAGATCTACAACATCCCCGGTGGGTTTTTAAGAACCCCCTACGGTAACACTTCACTTAGGCCTAATGCCTGCAGATGTACAGCACTAAATGCTATTTCGTGTAATGCGCATGCCAGCCTTTGTGTCGTTGTCAGACTCATAACTGAAATCTCTGTGTAGCATTGGTTTTAACCGTTTTCAAATGGTTGTTTTAATTTAGTCAGGCCTCTTATGGGATGCTGAGTTGTTAATACGGGGAACGATACATTACAGGTGTTGCAAAAATGTGTAGCAGTCAAAGAAAGATTAACACACATTATAAGCTTTACAAACCATTTACAAGGACAGACTTATAGACAAGTAAAAAAAATTATTGAATGTGTGATTTGACTAACAAACCTTTACGTCTCTGATGAACTGGACAGGCCAGGGAAAGCTGTTTGAAAAACATTGTTCATTCTTAAACACGTCTGTCTGTGGAGACATCAATCAATGTGTTTCTCTTTCATCTTTTTGCTTGCTATTTTCCCTCTGTACCTTTACCTCCCCCTCAATATTTCATTCTCTCTCTGTCTCTCTCAGGATTGAACATTGCCTACCTGAATCCAGGAGGGGTCGGGGCCCACAAGAGCTCCAGCTTAGCGGACCGCCAGAGGGAGTACCTGTTGGACATGATACCGCCACGCTCCATATCGCAGTCCATCACCGGACAGAAATGAACCCCCTTCCTCCAATCCCCCACCCCAAGGGCCAGCTTCTCCATATCCCCGCCAACCTTCCCTCACAAAAACCACCTGCCAAACCCTCAACCACCTCCCCATCCGATCGCATGCAGTGCCTGTCCGTGTGCCTACCCAAACTAACCCACGAGAAATGACACAATCAGCCAGACAAGAGACAAGCAGACTGTCAGCGCATCTTCTTGACGTTCCTACTATAGCAAAATTCTTTTGAACACTCAAATAATTTCTACTGCTATTATTGTTGTTATTAGTGCTTTTATTATTATTATTATTACTGTTACAGTTTCACTTATTATTACTCTTATTACGCTTTTTTTATTGTTATGCCTCGTAGTGCGCCTCACTTTCAGGACATACCCTTTATTTGGTTCTTTGGAGGAAGGATCGGGGTTTTTCTTTGAGCTATGCTCCTTTGCTACACTCCGTTTGTACGGTTCTTTTGTATTGTCCTCTTATGGCTTGGTTTCTTGTGAAATGTCAATGCAGCAGAAGAGATGGACTATTTTAAAGGGAGATCCCGCGGAGGTGATTTGGAATGAACCAGGTCCAACTGGACACCGGTCCAATGACTGACAGCCCTGCTTTGAGTGGACCAGCAAAGACGATAGATCAATCATAACCAGGAGGCACTATTCATATTTACATTTGACACTGTGCTAATGTTTTTCAATGGAGAAAAACAAATGTACAAACTAAGCACGGGAAAGTTCACTAGTGCAGGCCATAGGATAAACCCTTGGAAAAGGAGTGCTGTGGCCAATATGGCGTATTGTCCCAATCTCGCTGCTCGGCACTGATAAAAAAAAGAAAAACAAATGGGGTAATGGAAGCTGCCCCCAGTATCCCCCACTGCCTCTCAATGCCTTCGCTTTCAGAGTATGCAGAGACTTCAAACCTTTCTAAATCCAACTGTTCCTTGTGGCGTTGTGAGAGAAATGGAGAGAGGACTTGAGCTGGAGGCGGCACGTGGCACGTTTTGCGTCACGCAAAAACCATGGGACCGGGGACCCATATTTTGTTCGTTTTTTGTAGGGTTTCTGGATTGTTGTTTATTTTCCATTTTTTTGCGGCGTCTCCTGTAGAAAAGGCTATGTATCTAAGAGGTACTTGCCCCAGGAGACGATAATGAAGAAAAAAAAATAGCTAAGAGATATTGAGATATCTATATGGATTATGTGTGGATGGCTGGCTTGAGAGAAAAGAAATGGAAATGGATTTATCTACATGGATCAATCATCGTGTTCAGGCAATGCACACGAGATGCCTCATTCAAGGAGCACTTTTCTTATTATGAATTGGAGGGAAAAAAAACTGTTCAAAAGAGGATAAGAATGTTACAATTCACAGGTCCCCCAAAGGTGCAGATGTCATCTGATTGTCTATGAGAGTCAGGAGAGAGACCACTGTTCAGACTGTGTTCACGTGGACTTCACCAAGCGACATACCATTGGTTAACCCTTTCACTGTTTCAGTAAATGGACAGCTCCGTCGACGCTAGTAGTGACATTATTTTTGTACCACCCCCTCGCCATTAACCTTCCAGACATCAGTCAAACGAGCACGGCTTCTCACGCCTGCAACAATGTTAACACTGCAGCGCGCAGTAGCAATTTGTGTTCGTTTGATTTTCTGTTTCGTTTTTCGTAGTCGCCCTGTCCCGCTGAGCCCAGGTCACTACGGGTCATAGGGTTTAAGCAGTGTTCACTCAACGTGCAGTATTACTCAGAGGGTTAGACCGCTAAAGCTTCATATACACGTGCGCATGCGTGTAGAAGCTACACATGACATGTGGCTAGTGTTAGGAAGATCAGACAGGAATGCGCAAGGTTCAGCCCCACAGGTTTCATTCTTTCAGGCTTCAAGAGGACTGTTGCATTATTTATATTGTGCTATAAATTGCTATAACCCAGACTTTCCATTTCACCTCTTACTGTAGCTGGAGTTTTGGTCAACCGTTGAATGATGTAAAGAATTTGCTCCTATTGGCCATTGTCTCAACAGTGTTTTATGTCCATATTTACTCAAACCGGTTGTGGAATCAGGGGTTGTAAAAAGCACATCACCATCCAGATGGTCGTAGAGACTGAACTAAAACCAAAGGAGCATGGAATAGTCCATGGCAACACTGCAATAATATTGGCACTTAAAAATGTATCCCCTGTAATGTTCACTGGCTTAAAGAAGGAGTTGTAGAGTTCAGGGTTAGTCCCCTGCTTCCACACTGTCAACCTGTAAGGTTTGGTTGATAGATTATGGCATTAGATACATTGTTATAGAGGAAACCATCAGGAGCTTTCAGTTATTGTTCTGAGACATGAACCAATCAATGTGAATTCTACTGATTCGGATTGTGATGGTTAACACTCTGCTGTCGATTGAGGCGCGTGGTTTAACAGGTCTAATGTGAGGCTTACATTTAGTTCTAAGGAAGACTTGTTTTAAATAGATTGCACAGCATGGCCCATTTGATAGACAGATTTGATTTGTGATAAGTGCATACAGTGGTCTATGAAATCTTAAGTCTCCTCAGTTATTTATACTAAACACACCAAGTCATTATAAAACTACCTTGGGTTTGATTGGCAGGTGCAATATGTAGATGTGAATGCAAGTTTACATTCTGAAGAGATTGTTTTTTTGTTTTTTTTTTGTTGCTTATACAATTGTCAATCAATCCCCCTTTTGTGGTTGGTTAGAGTAGGATGTCATGATTTTTTTGGATTAAAAAAATGTTTAAATGTATGGGTACATTTACTTTACCACCCTCTCATTAGTTTGATTTCGGCTGTCTAATTTTTTTTATGTCCTTTTGCAACAAAGCTGGACTTGTATATGGAGCTCCTTTCTCTCTCGTGCTCTCTTGCAGACTGTAATAGATGTATCCACACATCTTTGTAATTTCAACCACACTTTTGTTTTTGAAATGTACATTTTTTTAGGGTTTTCAAATGTCATTCTTCTATTTCTGACTTTTCAATGAACTTGACTGAGATAAAAATGACACAATATTTGCAAAGTCAGAAGTTATGACTTGTACATAAGCTTTTTTTTCTCCCTTCAATTAAAAATAAAGACATTAAAATGGTTGTATATTGTGTAGAAAAGCAAACAAAAAGCCATGAATATTGTGAAGCTTGTCATTTCGTTTTGTGATCACTGTGTATTATTGTGTAAACAATGTGCAAAATGTATAGGATTATTATTCTCTTCTTTAAGAATTTTGTTTCTCTGGATGTATGTTTTTCTTTTTTGTAGTAAGTAGTGTTTGCCAGAAAAGTGATCATTTTCTGATGGAGTTTGATCCGTTCCATAGGTTTCAAGCATCAAGAATAATACAACAAACAATGTATACTTTATATGTTCTATTAGAAACTAAAAAGCTGTTTGTTTTACTTTAGATTAACCCATGCACACTTAATTTGAAAAGACATCCATGAATCAAACCACTGACAGTATTACACCGGGAGAGTAAACAAATCCATAGATCTCACTCAGAAATGTAGTGCTTTGTGTTATTGTTCAATACATATAT
This sequence comes from Esox masquinongy, assembly GCA_016801175.1. Taxonomy (NCBI): domain Eukaryota; kingdom Metazoa; phylum Chordata; class Actinopteri; order Esociformes; family Esocidae; genus Esox; species Esox masquinongy. The sequence continues at coordinate 48,599 of JACXGI010003190.1, read as the reverse complement.
TGAAATGAACTACAGGGCTGCCCATGTCTGAAATTATGGGTATAACATTATTTCCTATTCTTTCTTCCATATTTCTATGAATATGAAAATGTCATGTTGCAATTTTCATGTTTTCCCTTGGAAAATATAAATTGTATTAAAAAAAGTACAATCTTCGAAATTTGTTTACATTTTTAAATCTTTTGAGCTAAAGCTGTTGGGGATGAGTGAAATCTTGCCTTTGTTCTCTGAAACATCTAGGAAATGTTCATGTTCTGTAGTCTGAATTGACTGCCATGTCAGTGAGCTCAAGAATATGGTTGTTTTAATCATAACCAGGCAGACCAAGCTACACATCAAGGCAGTGTCATAGTTATGGGTTTTATTAATCATAATATCATTTGGATTGAAAACTGATCACATTTTCTGGCTGTACAAATGTATTATGTTCTTTTACTGGTATCATTTAATTTTCTCTTGGCATATACAATAGTTATTGTTGCAAATACAGGGGACATTTTGAAGGGGGGGGGGGGGTATTCATTGCAAATCATTTTCTAAATTTGAAGTGAATATGCTGAAGCTTTTCTTTTTATATATTTAATTGACTGCAATTCCTCAATTTAAACATTGCGTAATGTTGATATTGTAAATTGAATTTGTGAGAAAAAATGACATGGAATTATTATGAATCTGTATCAGTCGATCGGTTGACATATGAGGAAACGGTGAAAAAAATTAATTTTAATCCTAGAAAAGTCATTTTTTTTTATTTCAAACATAAATCTTGACCTTTTGCACATACTTGATATTTAACTGTCTTTAAAAAAAAAGAAAAAGAAAAAAATATTAATGCTGTTTGAATACTGCCAGTTGATAAATAACGATTATGCATTGACTGAAAAAATAAGCTAATTTTGGAGGAAATAACTTTGTAATATTTATCTTGCAAGCTATGTTTAATAAAGGATGGAACGGTTTACTTCTGGACTGTGTGAGTTGTTTTATACTGAGAAAAACAAACAGGAAACAAACCCTTTATTTCTGAAGATACCTCACCTTAAAGAGATGTCCTGCGTAAATAATTTGTAGCATATATAGGTCATTAATAAGCCAATGGCATTTTGGAAAATTCATTTGAAAAGTTATATAAGTTTTGTTCTCAGTCCAAATCAATTAACATGGTAGCTTAATTAGTTTCCACTATAATAATATTGTGCGACCAGTAGAATAATTTATACCATTTAAAGTGTCACCCATTTTCACATGTGGGGAAAAGTATGCAATGATTTGCCTCTAAGAAATAAAACAAGATGTACGGAAAGCAGTTTAGAAATGTAATAGATTGTTATTATTTGTAGTAGTATTCAACTTTGACCCTGTCTGTCGTAACAAGAAATATGGCACTGTGTTCTTTAAATAAATGCATATTAAACAACAGTAAGTACTAATAGCCTTTCTTTTACAGTATTTCAGAATGTTTTGAAATAAATATACATGCACATGAAAAGGGCTTTCTGTTCTATATGGGTGATGCTTTGTCCGTAACTGGTTCTAACCGTAACATGTTGGGATGGTTTTAGCAGAAGTACATGAGTTTTGCCAAATAAAGTGCAATCAACACTGATTTTTATGATTGGACATTAATCACATTGCATCCAGCATTCATAAGTAAAAGGTGTTTTTACGAGAAAAATACAACAAAGGTTATATAAAAGCATAACTGGTGGAACCATTTCCCACAATATGTTTCGAGAGACGTGCAACGCCAAAGGAGCACACGTGGACTTCAATTGAAAACATCCGGAGGTCGTTGCACGTGTGCCATATCAGAAATACATTAGCGTCATGCTGGCAACATTAGCGATTCGGTAGCAACAATAAGACATCCGGTTTGAGGATTTTGCCTTCAAAATAGAAGACTGCAGTAAAACGCAATTTAAATTGTATTAAATGAAAAAAAATGCTGCTTTGCTTAGTGTATATTGTAAAGATATAGACGATTAAAGGAATATCTACACATTAAAATATGTAAACTAAAGAAAATTACTATTTTAATAATACTTTATATAAGATTAAAATGGAGATGGAGTAAATTATTGTTGAAAACATTTCATATTTTAAAAATAAAATGATAAATCCTCATGCTATCATTCTTGTTAATTTGCAGATGCTCATTACTTTTATATGGGCTGTGTGCTAAATCCAGCAACACTATATTTTCCACCCCCTCCTTAGCCCCTATTGCAATACACTATAATGTACTGTAGTGGGGATACATATTGCATCACACAGCAAAAATTATTTGGTAACACCTTATTTAAAGGCCCTATACGTAACACATTATACATGTACTCACAATGAAATATAATACAGTAATAATGCAGAATAAGCATTGTATAGATGTTGTATACAAATACTCATGATGCATTATATGTTGAATTATAATGACCCATAATGTACAGAAACATATTGCTTCACAATTACTGGGAAATCTTTCCTCAAGGATCATACAGCATTATAATTACCATTGTGATTTATCTAAAAGTTGGGGCAGAAAATATCTATTAGTGCATCATAATCTTTTTCATGGTGTGTTATAGCATACTTAAAAGCCACTATAAATGTATCTTTGTTTGCTTTAGGTAAAGTGATGAAATGTCTAATCACACCAACATAATACATCATAAGACATTACTATAATATTATAAAGTGGTCATTGTCTGCATTCAGTAAAGTGAAACATTGTGCACATTTAAAACTTATTATTACATGGTATCAATAGCTTTTTCATCACCAATGTACACACAATATACCATAATGCTAAGAGAAACAGGTTATTAAAACAGAGGCCTAAATATAGACAATGCAGGCAGTCACAATGGGGCCAGTAGAGAGCGTAGATCTTCCAACAATATCTTGAGCTGAGAACAGGCCCTTTTTTACTACCTCAGAAATTTGAAATTTGTAATTTGTCTGTATTTTAAGAACTCTCATTAAGTTGAAAGTGGTGCCATTTGCTATATATGCCCTCAAATAGGCAAACCTGTCTCAGTCATGGTTTTCATTTTCTTGGGTAAAATATTTGCAATCTACAGTGGATATAAAAAGTCTACTTCAGGTCTTAATTCAACCTGTGAAACAAAAATACACGCACGCACGCACAAAAAGCTGTCTGAGTCACCAGATCAAATTTCCATTAAATCTTATACAGTGGATATAAAAAGTCTACAGACCCCTGTTAAAATGCCAGGGTTTTGTGATGTAAAAGAATGAGACAAAGATAAATCATGTCAGAACTTTTTCCACTTTTAATGTGGCCTATAATGTGAACAATTCAATTGAAAAACAAACTGAAACCTTCGAGGGGGAAAAATGAAAAATAAAAACCTTACAATAACCTGGTTGCATAAGTGTGCACACCCTCTTATAACTGGGGATGTGGCTGTGTTCAGAATTAACCAATCACATTCAAACTCATGTTAAATAGAAGACATTACACACCCGCCATCATTTAAAGTGACTCTGATTAATCACAAATAAAGTTCAGATGTTCTAGTAGGATTTTCCTTACATTTTCTTAGTTGCATCTCAGAGCAAAAGCCATGGTCCGCAGAGAGCTTCCAAAGCATCAGAGGGATTTCATTGTTGAAAGATATCAGTCAGGAGAAGGGTACAAAAGAATTTCCAAAGCATTAGATATACCTTCACTGGACTGTCTTCACTGGAGCACAGTGAAGACAGTCATCATCAAGTGGAGAAAATATGGCACAAAAGAGACATTACCAAGAACTGGACGTCCCTCCAAAATTGATGAAAAGACGAGAAGAAAACTGGTCAGGGAGGCTTCCAAGAGGCCTACAGCAACATTAAAGGAAGTGCAGGAATTTCTGGCAAGTACTGCCCGTGTGCCACATGTGACAACAACCTCCTGTATTCTTCATATGAATGGGCTATGGGGAGTGTGGCAAGATGGAAGCCTTTTCTTATAAAGAAAAACATCCAAGCCCGGCTGAAGTTTGCAAAAACAAACATCAAGTCCCCCAAAAGCACGTGGGAAAATGTGTTATGGTCTGATGAAACCAAGGTTGAACTTTTTGGCCATAATTCCAAAAGGTATGTTTGGCGCAAAAACAACACTGCACATCACCCAAAGAACACCATACCCACAGTGAAGCATGGTGGTGGC
>JACXGI010003190.1:0-44331 GCA_016801175.1 Esox masquinongy | reverse complement strand
AAAGATTAACGTTTTGGAATGGCCCAGCCAGAGCCCAGACCTGAATCCAATTGAACATTTGTGGGGTGATCTGAAGAGGGCTGTGCACAGGAGATGTCCTCGCAATCTGACAGATTTGGAGCGCTTTTGCAAAGAAGAGTGGGCAAATATTGTCACGTCAAGATGTGCCATGCTAATAGACTCCTACCCAAAAAGACTGAGTGCTGTAATAAAATCAAACGGTGCTTCAACAATGTATTAGTTTAAGGGTGTGCACACTTATGCAACCAGGTTATTGTGAGTTTTTTCTTTTTCCCCCTCAAAGATTTCAGTTTGTTTTTCAATTGAATTCTTCACGTTATAGGTCACATTAAAGGTGGAAAAAGTTCTGACATGATTTATCTTTGTCTCATTCTTTTACATCACAAGAACATGGCATTTTAACAGGGGTGTGTAGACTTTTTATATCCACTGTATAACAACAGAGACAACGTCAATGTGGCCAATGGTATGGGCAGAGTAAAACGCCAGCAATAATTGCAATTACATAGTGCCCCTTGATTTTCCAGCATATTTTGACTATACACACTCTCCTGAACATTTCCTACCATACATTCACAGCGGCGTATAGAATAGTTTTTTCTGTATAGGGCAATATTTATCCCATGCACAGTTTATTATAGTGTTTCGCATTGGGGGCTAAAGAGGGTGTGGAAAATATTGTGTTGCAAGATGTAGCACACCATTCCCCACGATTAGACAGGTTTGTCTCTGCACACTCTCCTGAACATTTCCTACCTTGCTTTCTCAGTGGTACATGCAATATGTATTCCATGTTCAATCATTCGAATTGTCTAAATTTTGACCTTGGAATGTGTTTTAATACCCATTTTTTTATTGAAATTACTCTTAAATATGTACAAATATTCATTGTTGTCAATGTTTTGAGAGGCACATTTTCTTAAGCAATTGATGCATTCAATTTGTCAGTTTTGAAGTAATACGCTGGCCTCTTTTACTTTCAAATTTTCCACATTTTCGCGACCCGGAAGTGTTTTTTTTAATGTTGCTCATAAGACGCTGAGTGTTAGAGCTCATTCCTACTGTCCTCTAGAACAAAACGAATAGGTTGTATATGTATGCATAGAAGATGTAATTAAAGGCAGCATGTGTATTGTAGCCTGTCGTTTATGGCAACCTGCTGGAAGCGTTGTGAGTTAATTAAGTTAGCTTCAAGAAGCATACGTGTATCGACGTTACATCGCAGTCATTAAGTGAGCTAGCTATCTCGTTTTACCTTGGGCACTGCAGTCGTTATTGCTAGCCAGCTATTCAAGTTCTTGAGTTGGATTCTTTAGGGATTGCTTTTTACACTGTAAGTTACAGTTGCCTTTATCACGAAGTCAACTGATAAAAACTAGGTAAGTTAACAAGTACCATATTTTTATACTAGAGTAACCTTTCAAGTCAGCAGACCTTAAACTTGCTGTGACTTCAGTAGAGTAAAGAAAGCCATGAACAAGTTCTACCCATCTGATTAGGATAGCACGATATATAACTTGGAAAAGTCATAAATAATCCAGGAATAGTTCATGTCACTACAGTACTCCGTACGTTCCCCCACAACAAACCAGTTTTTCCCTCTAGAAATGTGTTGCCTTGGAGACCTAGAAGTTTGGTAACTTTTTAAAAGGATATAGACATTCTACTGCAAAATTTATGAAAATAAATGTGTGTGTATGCCATATAAAATATGTTTATTTAAACACGCAAAGATAATCAGGCCGCTTGTAGTTCCATCTGCTCTGTTGGTTTGATCTTGCCATATACAGCAGCCTAGTCCGCATGTAATATTTTTACCACTTTGGTCTGGCAAGTCTACTTACGTCTCTGGGTTATCATTTTCTATTCCCTTGTACATAGTGTTTTGATTATATTTATGTGTAACTACAATTTTTTGGCACAGGCATCATTGTAAATTAGAATTGGTTCTCAGTTGACTCACCAGGTATTTTCTTTTGAGGGGGTAGCGAAATGTAAATATTACTGCATTATCATTTATTTACCTTTTAGAAATTTTGCAGACACTCTTACCCACAGTAACTTGAAGAGATTATATTTGATAACCCTTATGCTGTTAGTTGTGCCACCAATAATAGAATTCTGTATTATCTTAGATTGAATTTCTGCCTCGGCAATGTGAACACTTGCTAGTTAGATATCCACATTACTCAGCTAGCTAGCTGCTACTGTATGTGTTTTTTGTTCCTTAGCCTGTACATACTGCCTGTTTTCTTTCATAATTTTCTGCATTTAGCTGCAATGGCTGGAAGAGGAAGGGGTCGTGGAAGGGGTCAGATGACCTTCAACCTGGAGGATGTCGGCATAGGACGAGGAGACAGCCTGCCCCCCACCACCTTCAAGCCCTCACCCCTTTTCCCTGTGAGTGCACATGAAGAAAGGGCTTTCAACAGTCTAGACTCAGCGTGGCACTTATAATTACAGTGCTTTTTTCTTTACCAGCAACAATTTTTTTTAGAATGATAGTCAGAAAGTGTTCCTAAAACAAAAATGGTTATATAATGGATGTGTTTTCTCTAAACATTTTCTGTTTAAGCTACATCTACAATATGATTGGTATTAGAGTTTAAATGGTATAATACCCTTGTACTAGATTTGGTTGTAGATCAACACAAAGTTACAGTCATTCAGTTAGCCCGTGTTAGCTAAACATGTTTAGATGAGGTTAGAAGAATTGCATGGTTAGTTATAAAATTGAAAAATATTTTTCCCCAAACCCAAAGTTTTCTGTCCCTTTAACTTTGTGTTAACCTATTGTCTCCCCTCTGAAATCCCAGGCCATGTCCGTGCAGCCAGTACCCTTGCAGACAGGGGAAGAGGTTGAGTACATGCTGGCTCTAAAACAGGAGCTGCGGGCCGCCACCAAGAACCTGCCCTTCTACATCAGACGGGCCGCTAACAAAAGAGGTAAGTATATTGCAGCTTTGGAACGATTTCTACAATAACTGAGAGCCATTTAGGCACGTCCTCACACAGATACTGTGTGCTTCATCTTAATCAAAAAATAAAGATGAACATTGCTAACATTAAGAGAACTTTGGCCAAGGGATCTGTGCCATAAAGTGCTTTTGGAAAATATTCACTTTCTCCAGTTTTAATCGTGTTATAGAGTATTGTGTGTTATTGGGTTTTATAACTAAGTAGTCTACTTATTTATTTTCCCTGGCTGTTGTTATATGACATTTCTATATATAATCATGCTGCTCTTTCCCGTGTAGATGTTGATCGCTACTCTGATAAGTACCAGAGTGGAGAGCCCAAGGACAGCACCATTGAATGGAGCCCAGGTAGGCAATGCTTGGCTGGAGCAGAATAAAATCCGCACCCAGCTGTTAACAGATCTGATCACAGATCATTAAATATTTAGTTCCTGCTACCACATTCCAACCCCTAGCTAGCCTGGGTTAGTCAGTCCATTTTCTTTAAAGGGTAGGTAGCAGTGAGATGTAACTCACTAAATTTCTGTATTGGGGTGTTGAAATACTAACAAATCTTTTTATATATTCAAAACTACCCATAATTATTATTATTGTCAACACTGTGAACTCATTGAGCTAAGCACTACTACTCCAGTTAGTTTCAGCTGGGTAACGTCAGCTACTAGAACTGGTCTTGTCTAATCACTTCCATATACTGTATTTGGAGGCTTTGCATCTGGGTTATAAATATCATTAAACCTTGTATATAATCATTCGTTTTCCAATATCAAATAAGTCTACCGGCCTATGATTTAATTTTCAGACCCATTCTTGCAGGCAAGTCACTGATTAATATTGCTTGCATATTTCCATGTCATGTTCTCCTTAAAGTCTGATTTAAAAATGTTTAGGCTTTGTTCATTTAATTTGCATAGTTTTGTACAGGTCACATGAAGTCATATTATATCAAATATACTTACACTACAGTTGTCATGTTGTCACTATTCTTGTAACTGTAAATAATGAATTTCTGGTGTATTTTATGGTAGGTATCGTTTTCTGTTTACGTGTTTCTCATTTTCAGACTGGAGCCGATTGCCTAAAGAGCTCTGCATCAAAGTGAGGAAGCCTCAGGGTAAAAGTGAGTTTTGGGGATTTGTGAGTGGAATTCAGATTATTTATGATGTGTATTGTTTTTAGTTGAGCTTTTGTTCAGACACTAAACCAGACATGTTTCTATATTTTCTGCAGTACTCCATTTATTTGGGTTAACCTTCATTTTACATTTTTTTAGAACCTACACCCCAAGTTAAAAGACTAAAGAAACCACTTGTGGGAAAAGAGGAAATTCTCATGAAGCTTGAGGTAGGATACTACAGATATGACTGCATAGGATATCAGAAATGTATAAATTGGGGGTTTCTTTATAAGAAACATACTGATGTGGCCTGTAAGATCATTAAGAAGAGTTTATGGTGTACCGATGCTACAGGCTGTGGGACTAGGTGTTAACGAGCCAGTATGGCTCCAGTTGAGTGAGGTGGACAAGACCCTAATAAACTTTCAACGATTTTTTGAGAAACATCAACCAAGCACAGAGGGCAAAATACATGATCACTTGTCTTAGATAAGGATTAGAGTTAAAATCAATTAACCTCATTACCGCAAAGCTTAACACTGAGTTGGGAACTACTCAAACACAATAGCAAGGCAACAAGTACACAGAAGAGCTGTGTATCCTCATTTATCTCAGTTGGTAAGAGCATGGCACTAGCAATCACAGCAATTTATGATGTTAAATTGTTTATAGACTTTGACTGCACTTAAAATTATCACCAAAGGACTCTTAGCTACGTCAAATGCATAAGGTACATAAGCATAAGTGTATAATATGAAATACTTGGGTGATTGTTAACATGAATGGGTTTGCCATCAGTTGGCCATAGACTAGTTAGCATAGAATAATCATACAAATTGTGTTTTGCAGTCGATTACCAGTATGCAATGATTTGCTTGATGGAGGAGCTTTAATGATAATGGAGTCCAAGCAACACATTAAGGACTAAGAATAAACATTGAGTATAAAGCAATGTTACAGATACTCAGTTTTGTCATGAATGCATACTGGTGGAGTAGATAATGCTTGTTGTGCTGGGCAGACATTTTTAGAGAGGCCATTTTGGTCATTCATTAGTTGAATTCTAATTGCCTGTGTGAACATAAGACAACTTCATTCTGGATATTCACTCGAGGGAATCCCCAAAAAGACAGCACAAGGCAACTCCATCTCAGTCCATTCTAAAGTTTGTGCTGCTATGCACTCCAACTTGGCTTTTACTCATTTTTAGCAAGTCTACATGGCTGTACAATTGTCGAGCTGAAGTTGTCCACAATTCACCAGGATCAGTGCCTTTGCTACGGAGGCTATACTTTAGTGAGAATGACAAGTGAAAGTAATAGTGGCTAATCGGTTCCATTCCTTGCAAGTAGTTTACTTCTATCAGGTGTTCACATGAACGGCATACAATATCCATCAAATGTCTATGAGCAAGCAAGCGAAAAGGACATTCTCATTAAAATTGAGCCAAAGTCTGGCATTGTAAATATATACTGTCTTTACAGTCACAGAATTAATTAACACTATTGAAAATTGTTTAAAAGGACTTGAGTTGATTCGTCTTTCTCTGAAAGCATTGCTTTTTGTCACTTGAAAGAAGAGGTTAGAAGTACACTTTAAATTTCAGTGACAGGATTTCTTTTTGTAACTGCTGTGTACGCATTTCACATACTCCTAATTCAGTCCAATCACACATGTTCTGCTCTTGTTTACATTTTTCTTCCCGCTCTTTCCCACACCTTAGAATCTTGAAAAGAAAGAAGAGGCAGTAAACTCTGAGGAAGAGGAAGATGATGAGAAAAAGAAGACTAACCAGGAAGACGAACAGGCAGAGGAAGAGGACTACGAGGAAGACTTTGAAGAGGTAAGAGATAATTGCAACTGTTGTTTAGTGACGGGGGAAAAATGTAATGTCTCACATTTAAAAACTAACAGTGTGTTGAGTAACTCACTAAAAATTGATTTCTTCAGGGAAATCTTTTTTGGGGGGTTTATTCCTGTACGCTACCTGTCAGCAATAATAACTTCTGAACATGACAACTACGCTGAATATAAAAAGTCTACACACCCTTGTTAAAATGTAGCATCCCTCTGATACACAATATACCATAATGCTAAGAGAAACAGGTTATTAAAACAGAGGCCTAAATATAGACAATGCAGGCAGTCACAATGGGGCCAGTAGAGAGCGTAGATCTTCCAACAATATCTTGAGCTGAGAACAGGCCCTTTTTTACTACCTCAGAAATTTGAAATTTGTAATTTATCTGTATTTTAAGAACTCTCATAGTGGTGCCATTTGCTATATATGCCCTCAAATAGGCAAACCTTTCTCAGTCATGGTTTTCATTTTCTTGGGTAAAATATTTGCAATCTACAGTGGATATAAAAAGTCTACTTCAGGTCTTAATTCAACCTGTGAAACAAATACACGCACGCACGCACAAAAAGCTGTCTCAGTCACCAGATCAAATTTCCATTAAATCTTATACAGTGGATATAAAAAGTCTACAGACCCCTGTTAAAATGCCAGGGTTTTGTGATGTAAAAGAATGAGACAAAGATAAATCATGTCAGAACTTTTTCCACTTTTAATGTGACCTATAATGTGAACAATTCAATTGAAAAACAAACTGAAACCTTCGAGGGGGGAAAAATGAAAAATAAAAACCTTACAATAACCTGGTTGCATAAGTGTCCACACCCTCTTATAACTGGGGATGTGGCTGTGTTCAGAATTAACCAATCACATTCAAACTCATGTTAAATAGAAGACATTACACACCCGCCATCATTTAAAGTGACTCTGATTAATCACAAATAAAGTTCAGATGTTCTAGTAGGATTTTCCTTACATTTTCTTAGTTGCATCTCAGAGCAAAAGCCATGGTCCGCAGAGAGCTTCCAAAGCATCAGAGGGATTTCATTGTTGAAAGATATCAGTCAGGAGAAGGGTACAAAAGATTTTCAAAGCATTAGATATACCTTCACTGGACTGTCTTCACTGGAACACAGTGAAGACAGTCATCATCAAGTGGAGAAAATATGGCACAAAAGAGACATTACCAAGAACTGGACGTCCCTCCAAAATTGATGAAAAGACGAGAAGAAAACTGGTCAGGGAGGCTTCCAAGAGGCCTACAGCAACATTAAAGGAAGTGCAGGAATTTCTGGCAAGTACTGCCCGTGTGCCACTTGTGACAACAATCTCCCGTATTCTTCATATGAATGGGCTATGGGGTAGGGTGGCAAGACAGAAGCCTTTTCATACAAAGAAAAACTTCCACTCCCGGCTGAAGTTTGCAAAAACAAACATCAAGTCCCCCAAAAGCACATGGGAAAATGTGTTATGGTCTGATGAAACCAAGGTTGAACTTTTTGGCCATAATTCTAAAAGGTATGTTTGGCGCAAAAACAACACTGCACATCACCCGAAGAACACCATACCCACAGTGAAGCATGGTGGTGGCAGCATCATGCTTTGGGGCTGTTTTTCTTCAGCTGGAACCAGGGCCTTAGTCAGGGTGGAGGGAATTATGAACAGTTCCAAAGACCAGGCAATTTTGGCACAAAACCTTCAGGCGTCCATTAGAAAGCTGAAGATGAAGAGGAAGTTCACCTTTCAGCACGACAATGACCCAAAGCACACATCCAAATCCACAAAAGCATGGCTTCCCCAGAATGGCCCAGCCAGAGCCCAGAACTGAATCCAATTGAACATCTGTGGGGTGATCTGAAGTGGGCTGTGCACAGGAGATGGCCTCGCAATCTGACAGATTTGGAGAAGAGTGGGCAAATATTGCCACGTCAAGATGTGCCATGTTAATAGACTCCTACCCAAAAAGACTGAGTGCTGTAATAAAATCAAAAGGTGCTTCAACAAAGTATTAGTTTAAGGGTGTGCACACTAATGCAACCAGGTTATTGTGAGTTTTTTAATTTTTATTTTTCCCCCTCAAAGATTTCAGTTTGTTTTTCAATTGAATTGTTCACGTTATAGGTCACATTAAAGGTGGAAAATGTTCTGACATGATTTATCTTTGTCTCATTCTTTTACATCACAAGAACCTGGCATTTTAACAGGGGTGTGTAGACTTTTTATATCCACTGTAAACAAGGTCATAAGGATCTTTTTTGACAGTGTATGATAAGTTGCTATAGACCCACATAATTCATTAAAAGTATGTGGATGTTTATTAGGTTCACCTTTCCCTTTCAATACGATTCTATGTGCATCTTGATATAGTTTCTGGTAATACACAGAAGCAAGGTTGTAGTATGAAATGATTCAAAAGTGTTAACGAATGCTGGTTCTCTTTTCCAGGATACCGACTACATAATGTCTTACTTTGACAACGGAGAGGAGTTTGGAGGGGACAGTGATGAGAACATGGATGAAGCCACTTACTGAGACAGTGAGAGCCCTGTAAAAAATAGAAGGCCCTGGAGTTCTCCTCTGGCAGTAGCAGTCTTGTAATTACCTGGGAAATCGTTAAGTAAGAAAACAAAGACACTGAAGGCCAGTTGCTACTCTGCGGTGGCAAGTCTAGTTTAGAACATGTAAAGAACTGCTGCTATTTACCAGGAACTTATCTGATAACTTAGATCCAAGACAATGAAGGCTGTGATGGCTGGTGAAAACAGTGGCTCAATGTACAATCCTGAGAAAAACCTCAGAGATTCTTTCCTTTTTGTGGTCTGCAGTGCCCATGATGGTAAACAGTCGCACCGACTGGACCTTTCTTCAGCTATGTAATTGTAGAAGATTTTTAGGCCATTGATGCCTTTTAGAACCTAATGCTTAATTGTAAGGGTTTTAATCAACTAATCTTGTGCAATTGCAGTAATTTTAAAGGTTTTAAGTGTTTTAAAGAAAGGTATTTTAGCTTTTGCAATTCATTGGTGTAACAAATCTTTTTGAAGTCTGTGCCACAATCTGTTCTTTTTAAATATTTGAATTCTTTAATGTGAAAAACATTTATGCAAATTACTGTTTAAATGTGTTAAACTATTGTCTTAAAAGAAAATATTTTAAAGAACCCTATCTAATTCTGGTGTGCGTTTTATAACAACCAGCAGGTGGCATGTTAGCCGACTCCTTGGTAATTTAAATAGTGTATGTTCAACTCTGTGTAGTTGGTAGATTATGCTGATAAAAAAGTAGAAAGGTACAGAGAAGTAGGTTATTAAAGTGAAACTAATCTTGACTTGTGTGTTTTAGCTGAATTCCTTCTAATTTACAATGTTCAACTCCTGGAATTGCTTTAAAAAAAGTAACTCCAAACAAGGAGTGATCGTCTTTCACTAAATTGGGTTTAACATCCTGCCATATACGGCGATAAGGAAATACTACCACAAAATCCAAGCCTTTTCTTTATACCAGGGATAGAACTGCAGCATGGTTTGTGTTTTGTTCCCAAGATCAGTCCGCAAGTCTTTCGGCTCCGTCTGTTTGATGCTCAGTTTATCCTCAGCAGACAGACAAGTGGGTTAAGACCTTGTGTGATTTATAATCCTCCTCGCTCAGCTCACTAGACCTGATCAAGACTGGACTACTGCAGCTCTACTCCATCTCATTTGCTGTTGGACCTCAGAAGTCCTGGCCTGTACCTGCAGATTGAGGTCGGAGTTTAAATCAAGGAGGTCTAAGATATAGCAATTGTCGAATATGCAACCTGTGAATTGATAAAGCGTTGCTTTACATGTTTGTTGACATGGTGGTATCTGCATTTTAAGCATTCCTACTGGAGTTCACTCATTAGAGCACAGCTAAACCAGTCTGTTGGGTTGACCAGGGGTCACTCAGTAAATCCGGGGCTTCTCCTTTCCAAAGGCATGTTAAAAATGGGTTCATATGTTGTCATAGGGTTGCTAAGGGATGTAACACCACTGCCACCATGTCGCAATGGCAGTGGTGCCACTTTATTAACCATGTTGGGGTTAATAAAAAAAAAACACACTGGCATAATGTACAGTGTATTCATTTCCAATATGTATCCTGCGCTTGTGCCTGCACTTCTAATTCAGAAATGTGAAAGTACTCAGACGAGTTGTAGCAGAGCAGTCTGAGCTAGTAGTAGACCACCATGGTGGACCTGAGTTAATAGTAGGTCACCCTAGTAGATCAGTCAGTGAGGTAATTTAACCATGGTTGAAAAAGGCATAGCTTTGACTGATTTAAGCCCCTTGTCTTAGGGTTAGTTCCTTTTTAGGAATGCAGAACTGTGGAGTCATCACAAACTGCACAGGATATCATGTGAGTGCATGCTCACTCTGCAAAGTTAAAATCTTATGATGCTTATATCACTGACTCAGAGAAGGCAGAGCTTGCATTTCAAACATGCTGTTTGCAGAGAGGACATTTGATCAGTGTTAGTGTTTAACCTAACCCTTAACTAACCCTTTACATAAATGTTTTAAACTTCATTTTAGTGACTTCAGATTTGGCACTTCAGCGCCAAACCTCTTTAGTGAGACAATCATTCACATTACTTTTTCCCTACAATTTAGATGTGACTCCAGTACGTTTAGCTAAGTTAAACTCCCAACTCCACTTTGTTTGCTTTGCATTGTACAGATAACTGCCAAAATAAAGGAAACAAACCCAGAATACTATTGTACCTTGGCATAGATGCTACTCCTATAACTCTTTCGGAGGGATGCAACACTTCTCTTCCACAATAGATAGTATTATTTGATATTTTGAAGGTAGTGTAAAACACTGTCTCAGACACAACTTCAGAATACAGTGGATATAAAAAGTCTACACACCCCTGTTAAAATGCCAGGTTCTTGTGATGTAAAAGAATGAGACAAAGATAAATCATGTCAGAACATTTTCCACCTTTAATGTGACCTATAACGTGAACAATTCAATTGAAAAACAAACTGAAATCTTTGAGGGGGAAAAATAAAAATTAAAAAACTCACAATAACCTGGTTGCATAAGTGTGCACACCCTTAAAATAATACTTTGTTGAAGCACCTTTTGATTTTATTACAGCGCTCAGTCTTTTTGGGTAGGAGTCTATTAGCATGGCACATCTTGACGTGGCAATATTTGCCCACTCTTCTTTGCAAAAGCGCTCCAAATCTGTCAGATTGCGAGGACATCTCCTGTGCATAGCCCACTTCAGATCACCCCACAGATGTTCAATTGGATTCAGGTCTGGGCTCTGGCTGGGTCATTCCAAAACGTTAATCTTCTTCTGGGGAAGCTATGCTTTTGTGGATTTGGATGTGTGCTTTGGGTCGTTGTCGTGCTGAAAGGTGAACTTCCTCTCCATCTTCAGCTTTCTAACGGACGCCTGAAGGTTTTGTGCCAAAATTGCCTGGTATTTGGAACTGTTCATAATTCCCTCCACCCTGACTAAGGCCCCGGTTCCAGCTGAAGAAAAACACCCCCAAAACATGATGCTGCCACCACCATGCTTCACTGTGGGTATGGTGTTCTTTGGGTGATGTGCATTGTTGTTTTTGCGCTAAACATCTTTTGGAATTATGGCCAAAAAGTTCAACCTTGGTTTCATCAGACCATAACACATTTTCCCCCATGCTTTTGGGGGACTTGATGTTTGTTTTGGCAAACTTCAGCCGGGCTTGGATGTTTTTCTTTGTAAGAAAAGGCTTCCATCTTGCCACCCTACCCCCATAGCCCATTCATATGAAGAATAGGGGAGATTGTTGTAACATGTAGCACACAGCCAGTACTTGCCAAAAATTCCTGCTGTTCCTTTATTGTTGCTGTAGGCCTCTTGGAAGCCTCCCTGTCCAGTTTTCTTCTCGTTTTTTCATCAATTTTGGAGGGACGTCCAGTTCTTGGTAATGCCTCTGTTGTGCCGTATTTTCTCCACTTGATGATGACTGTCTTCACTGTGTTCCATGGTATATCTAATGCTTTGGGAATTCTTTTGTACCCTTCTCCTGACTGATATCTTTCAACAATGAGATCCCTCTGATGCTTTGGAAGCTCTCTGCAGACCATGGCTTTTGCTCTGAGATGCAACTAAGACAATGTCAGGAAAATCCTACTAGAACAGCTGAACTTTGTGATTAATCAGAGTCACTTTAAATGATGGCAGGTGTATAATGACTTCTATTTAACATGAGTTTGAATGTGATTGGTTAATTCTGAACACAGCCACATCCCCAGTTATAAGAGGGTGTGCACACTTATGCAACCAGGTTATTGTAAGGTTTTTATTTTTCATTTTTCCGCCTCGAAGATTTCAGTTTGTTTTTCAATTGAATTGTTCACATTATAGGTCACATTAAAAGTGGAAAAAGTTCTGACATGATTTATCTTTGTCTCATTCTTTTACATCACAAAACCCTGGCATTTTCACAGGGCAGTGTAGACTTTTTATATCCACTGTATAAGATTTAATGGAAATTTGATCTGGTGACTGAGACAGCTTTTTGTGCGTGCGTGCGTGTATTTTTGTTTCACAGGTTGAATTAAGATCTGAAGTCCTAAAAAGGATAATAAAGCAAGAAACATTTGACCTTATTCGGGCATTTTCCCTGGCCCCATGAGGACAAAATCTAATTCCGGTTTAAGGTCAAACGTACAAAATGTTTTTTTTATTAATTTCCCACAAGGATAGAAATACAAGGCAATATGTGCTTATGTATGTGTATGAGTTGATGTCACACTTCAAATTGGGCAGTCTTTGTCATTGAAGCTCATGTCCCTCTGATAGCCAAAATAAGTCAATTGGGCCTTCCCAGTAGTTTCATGCATGACCCTAAGCAGGACGGGATGCCATTTCCACGCTTTCAATATACTTGTTCCTTTTATTTTGGCAGTTCCCTGTATTGCTTTCCATCTTAACCCAAGGAGGACTCAGGTGTACTGTTCCTGAAAAGAAATAGCTGCTGCATCCTGTTCAGCTCAAATTCTACATTCTCTTGTCATGACCCCTGACAAGCCCTGCCTAAAACACTATTTGTTATAGGACAAGTGGTATATTGTTGCATACTCCACAGCAATGTAACCCGTTGTTTAAAACTCAACGCGTAGCTCGAGTGCCCTTACTATTCATGTATGAGAACCACAGATCTGTAGGCACCAGTAAACAAAGGCAAAAGTTTGGTGATCCTTCATATTCCTGGTGGTGCCCTCATTAATGGTCACATACCCAGGAGCGTGGGCAACACCTCTCTGTTCGGTGGTAACCCTAACTATACGTTTTATTTACACAACCCACATTCCTCGCCTGCCCTTACCGTCACAATGATTCTTCATTGTGCAACATGTTTTTGTCTGCGCAGGGCCTACGTGCAGCGCCAACATGAAGGTGTTGCCCGATTATCTTTCACTGGGAGACTTCTAAGGACGAAAGATCCATTTACTTAGGCCTCTGCGCATGAAATGGAAAAACTGTCATGCATGTGAAAAGTGTGACCTCTGCTGAGTTGATGTACCACGGTTAAAATGCTGCTCAGAATTTAATTATTTTCATCAGTCGCGTGAAACTTGTTATAGGGCAATATGCCAATCCTGAGTTTATCATTACACATCATCATTGAGTCACTTTATTGTGCATTTTATTTACAGTGAGTTCAGAAAATATTAACTTGTATCCTTTTTACAGCCCAATGTCAATTTGACTTATGTAGACAAGGGCATTCTCTTAAAACAAACTTGTGACTGATTCTGAGTTGGTCAACAACAATCCAGAAGACTCCTTTACAACAAGGTTGTGTTCACTTTGCACCAAACACTAGTAAGCGTACAAAAGTAGGGAGGGACTATCCAGATTTATCCAAACACATTTTCTCATTCTGTTGCAAAACATTTTTAGTTTGTTGTCTCCAATGATTTTACCGTGCACAGGTTCACCAAATGTCCCACGGTTACGTTCCACAGGGGTATACCACTTCCTGGAATCAAGTCATGCCACTTGAATTATTGCTGTGGAACGTAACCCAAGAACATTCTGCCTCTGGTCAGGGCCGGTCAAGCAGCCCCTACTTGAAATGCCTGGAAGAATGTCAGCCTTGTGAAGTAGTAACCTAAAGAAAGTCCTTTTACAACGTGAACAAGTGTTTTTTTCTTCTTTTTTTTTTAAACAATGAAGCACACACTTATTTATGGCGCACACATATTTGTCCACAACCAGTTTGACCTGTATTGTCCTCTAGCATGCTGTTCATTTTTGTCAGTGTTTGCTATCTCAAGAAATTTGTGAAATAATTATTGCAGGTTAACAGTGCATTGAAATGTGTTAAAAAAAGGTCCTATTTCCTCTGTCAGGGAGGAAGTGATATTGTGTCTTGCTTTTTGTTTACAGTCAAACCAGAACATAGCAGGAACATGGTGTTTTCTACCTTCAGTTGGTGGCTGTATCCTGAGAGAATAAACATAAACATCAAAACTAAACCAGAACATAGCAAGAACATGGTATAGTCTACATTCGATCTCTGTGTGCAGAGAAGTTGCTCATGCTGTGTCAACATGGTGTTCAGGGATGAAACTGGAAAATCAACTGAAGTGTCATTACCACAAATAAGCTATTGTTGATTTTGGTGCAACCAGCATTGGCACTCTTGCCCTTCCTTCAGTTAACTAACAATTGTCTCAAAAAACGAAGATGAAATTAATTAAATATTTGGTCTCTGGAATTCTTTATTTCACTGTTACTGCAATTTTTTATTTCACTGTTAATATTGCAGGACCTTTTAATTCAGAATTAAAAAGGCCATATGTAACATTTTGACTGTACTACTATCATGAATACAAGGAAAAACAACCAGTAGACATCTGAAGTTCATGTTTCAAATATTATTTTTCCACAAAATTGTTCAGGGTGTTGGAAATATTTCCCATTTAAACTTCCTCGCCAGTCCGTCTGTCACCTTGCATTGACTTGAAATTTCATCATATGCACTTTAGACACTTGCAGTACTATCCTTCCCACCCTAAATCACCCTGGACTACTGTAGTAGTTAATACTATTCTAGTCTCGTTTGATAAGCGAAGACAAGGAGACTAATACTGTCCATGTTTAAATTCAGTCTTGTAAGTGTTAGAGGCAGGATTCTGGACCATTCCTCTTTAATAGAACATTTTAAATAAATAAAAAATAATTGCAAAAAAGTGCTTCCTATACATTTTAAACTTACCACTTAAAAGAATAAAAAATATAAAGTGCTTCTTATAGCCATGGATGAGCTTTCAATTCTGAACTGGAAGTTAGGCCCGCTCTTGTGCAAACGGCTCCAGTTCTCCCAGAGTTGAAGGGTGGCTTACAACTGCGGTTTTCAATAGGATTTACAGTAGATTTTTTAGATAATTTTGTTTTCTGTAAACAAGGATGGTGTGCTTTCCAAAAATGTTAGACTTTCTTCTGTCTCTCGCTCTTCATACTTCTGTCTCTTGCTCTTCAGTAGGTCCCTTACCATATAACCCCTTTTCATTGAGTTGGTGACGGGTGGCGCAAGTTGAAATTACCATACATTTTGTCTGAAGGTCAGCTTGAATCTGTGTGGCAGTTAATTGAGGTGATTTCTCCACCATTTAAACAATCCTTTGCGGCAATTTTCCACCAAGTTGTCTCTTGCGGACACATCTAGGGAGGTTGTCTACAATGGCATGGATCTTAACCTTCTTGATAACGTTACGCAGAATGAACATAGGAACATCAAGCTCTGTGGAGATGGACTTGGAGCCTTGAGATTGTCCACACTTGGCTACAATCATGCATCTGACCTCCTCAGACAGCTCTATGGTCTTCTTTTTCTCCATGCCCATTGCAAAAACAGGAAAATGAGTCATTTTCTCTATTCAAACTGGTTGAAACGATCATTTCTAATCATTTCTAAACACTTCTAGATGCTGTCAAAAATATTGTCTGGGCCATTTTAGGATTACTTTGTGGAAGAAGGTTTAGTAAATTATTCAGATTTGTAGATTTTGTCCAACTGTAAACCAATGAAATGCATATATGTGGATACCAAAACATTTTAACATGTCAACGGTTTTCTAGAATAAATGGTGCATCATTTCAGTAAAGTGCAACGGTGCCAATACTCTTGGCCCCCCGACTTCACCTAGGAGAGACAAATCTGTATCTGTCGGTGCAATTCCATTATAATCCTCACAGTGGCAATGTACTCTACTGAAGAATGAGCAACACATTTAAAACAGCTTATAGGATGGGAACTTGTTTATCTCCCTTCAAGCTATACACTGCGGAAACAACGTTGAAATATGCAACACATGTTGCTCTGCGTATGCTTGAAGTAATAACCGTTGGATATAATCCAAAGAAAAGGCATTTATAGATGAACAGCATGCAACTTAGGATCACCAGAATGGCGAATTCGCCCACTGAATTCGCACAGTGAAGATGTTTTTTTATAATTGGTTTTGTCCCATCTGTTCATTCAGCAGGGCTCTCCACTCTGTGTAAGCATGTTTTCAACAGGAAGCATCAACATTAAGGTGGAGGAGCTGGAATGTTTCTGGTGATTAATTAAACAGTGCCCACATACATTGATAATGAGGCTGTCAAGGGCAATCCTGGGTGTGCTATTTCCCCTATCTGGTTCAGCTGGAAATACCTTTACTGTGTGTTTGTTCGCTTGCTAGTTTGTCTAACAAATAAATGCTGGAAGGCAACAAAAGGCACGGCGAAGGACAAACCGGACAACTATGACCTATGTAATACAATCAGAGGCAAACGGTCAGTACAGGGACTAATTAAAGTCACAACTCGATGGGTCAGACATGCAAACAATGTGTGAGGGACACATAACAGACCACAAGAGGACATCCAGCTGCATTGTGGACACTGATGCCTCGCTCCCTGACAAGGTAAACACCCTTGCTTGTTTAGGGGAAAACAACACCACCAAGAGCCCCGTGGCTATTGTGGGCCATTGGCTCTTGCTCTCCATGAACAGTGAGCAGAACTTTCCAGCCCTCACAGGGCTGCTGGCCCAGACGGCACCCAAGGTCACGCGTGTCCTCAGAGCAAGCCCAGACCAAATAGCAGGAGCGTTTATGGACATGTGCCACCTCTCCCAATCCCGGTTGGTTGTCCCGATCTGTTTCGAAACGTCCACCATTGTTTCCGGAGCCCAAACAATGCAGTGGCGACCGGGCTAAATGACTACGCCCAGTTGCATTCGCATCAGCCATTATGGGGTGCCGTGATAGGCTGGTAAAAGAGCGCGTTATCCCCGTCGTACCTGCCACTGAGGACCAAATTGCGTTCTGCATCAAAAGAGCAACTGATTACGCCATTAGCAATTGTCTAGTATGCTGATGACACAACGATGGTAGGTTGTTGTCTTTTTGGTGCAGGTTTTGTTTCCAATAATGATTGGAAAACCCACAGGCAGGAGGTTAGACTCATGACAGAGTGTTGAGTCTAACACATGGTGCCATAGAAAGGACAAAATGTTCCTCAAGGACCACCGAAGCCATGGGCAGTTCCAAGTAGTGGTTCTTTTTCACCTGGGTGCTTCTCACTTTGACACCACTCGTTCGGCGGACGCTGTGACAATGATCAGAGGTTCTTGTCTGGGGTAGTCTTAAGACTAAACACGTGTACATTTTGTATAACAGCCACATCTGCTGTCATTTATGACAGTAGGCTGTTGCAAACATATTAAGCACGACACCACCAGGCTGTTCAGGCAATCTACTCAGGCGGTATATGAAACACATGCAAGGCAATGCATGTGTTAATAATGATTCCATTTTGATTTAATCTATGTTCTTTATTCATTACCGAAGCAAACATTGGCTAAGGAGCCAGAGAGACGGGGCCACACAAAAAACAAACTCGCCCAGTATCAGTGATTACTAGCGATTGCCTGGCTCGCCTAACTCATTGCCCTGGTCAAACGCGGGCCGGTTTTGGAAAATGGGTCATTGGCTTAGGTACTGCGATTGGTCAGGGACAAACCTATCACTGATTACTTTTTGTACAAATACCAAATCACTTTGATGTCAATCAACCTTAATGGAGTCAGTATCTGACCGAATTATCCAGCATATGATAAATCAGCAAAATAATCACATTTAAGTCATTAGGCAAGGCTTTTGGAATGTTTGTAAAAATGTTTTTATTTTTGCTGTTCCTCCGAAGAGTTAAATGTGGAATGCGAAAGTAAAGGGAGGTTAAGCATCAACTAGTTACGTAAAGATCATACAGACAATACATGTGCAGAAGCTTCCTGATTTTTAGCGCCAGTGATGCTTTGGTTTTGTATGACACCCAGAGAAACCCTAACTTAAATACTACATTGTTATTGGGGAATTAGCTGATTGTAAAGCATTAGCAGAATAGGAATATCTTTACATTTGCACTGTTTGAAATGGAAATGGCCTCCCTGACAAAGGTTAAAGCATTTGTTTGTATGTTTTACTGAAGATTTCGTTGTTGGAGGCTTTACTTTCCACTGCTAAATGGTCTAGGTTCCCATGTACCTGTCATTTAAAGGTCACCACTAATTAACAAGAGGTTTGCCTTGATTAACCTTAACTGAGTCGACTGTTAAGACTAGTGTTGTATATTTCCCAGTGCCTGTACTTTCCAAGATTTCTGAGCCAAGTACACAGAGCTCAGAAAGCTGATCCTTTGGCTCTCCAGTAAAACCACCCTCTTTTAGCATTATCATCGCTGGTCATCCAATCAGGGCCCTTGTTACTAGCCCAAGTGTTGGCAGTGGCCCAAATGGATGCTTCCTTCCACCATTGGAAGGCTAAATCGGTCATGGCATCACAAGCGAATAACCTGATGTACTTATCCAAATAAAGAGAAGAGGAAGTGCTTTCTGTAATCTAGTGACAAGAATGGAGAGAAAAGCTTGAAACAATTGCTATTTTCTGCAGGACTAAACGTCTGGGAGCCTTTTTGGAGTTCAACATGGCTCTAATCTATGTGCTTGTGAACTAGCCAACTTTTCCAGCTCTTTGACTTAAGCTTTAACTAGCCATGCCTATAGAAGGGATCTACTGACCTCTTAGTAATGTGCTCTACATTCTACACCTCAGTCTGACTAGCACAGCATTTGAAATATGAGGTCCCCCACTTTGGCAACAGAAAGTGGATCCCCGTATGGCACCGGAGCAACAGCTCTAAATGACCCAGAAAATGTCAGTGAAGCAATTAGTGCCTTATCACCAATAGTCAGTTAATCTGTTTAACCGACAGTCTTTACAGGTGTCAAGAAAATGCATGTCAAAAGACGACAGTTCATTTCAAAATCAACTTCAGGTTTTACTTTATCTCATTGTGTCATGGCTTTAAGAGAACCACGTTAACATGATCCCCCATTCAAATGGCCAAGCTCCTCCGAAAATACAAAAATTCATCAGACTTCAGCACCAATGCAATCAAAACAGGGTTCAGGTGTGCAACAGGTCATTTGGGGAGGGGGGTGTTCTTAACGGTCTTTACAGTCTTTCAATAGGATAGAATTAAATGTCACTCTTATTTTGTTTTCCTAACCATTGATTGTTTTGCAGTGGAACTTCTCAGATGGAAGGACATTTTTAATGAATTATAATATGAAATGTTCTTCCCCTTTAAGAGTTCAATCTGAATGTCCTGTGTAGCTAATAAAGTACAGTGTCTCTTGTTATGTGTACGGTATGTGGCTAATATATTTTAAATCTAATAGAGTCTAGTCTTGTGACTTGTTTTAAATGAAAAGGAAAAGCATGACCCTTGCTTTTTTATGAACCCAGGCATTTGTTTCCTTCAGCCTCTTCTTCTGCTGTGCAATAAATCAATCTGTGCAATAAAGTAATCAGTAAACAAGGTTTCTGAAGTTCACTGGAAAGCCATCAAGCCACAGTATAATGTTTGACCTGTATTCAGTTTGTGCTCTTGTCTAGTCTTCTCTTGCTGAGAGTCTCGAGACTCCCACGAGACTAGATGCCTATAGAGCACTTCCTGTTTCGCCCCCACAGCTCAGAACAAGTTGTTCAATTTAGTTTCCTGTGGGTGGACCCTGACTGTGGAAAGGTTGGTGTTCGACGTCCTCTGTTTGTTCCTTTTCACAGGTATCGCTTCCTCTCAATGAATTATTTGGCATGAGCTCACCACCCTGAGACAACAGTCTTATTATTTCAACAAATAATGAAAATATCAGCATTTCACATTTACATTTCTAATACTAGTTCGAAAAAAGTGCATATGATGTAAAGTCAATAAAAAATGTTTCACTTTTGTTTCTTGTGTCTCTTCTGTTTTGTTATCTGATAACAAAAAATATTTATTATGGGTTCACAACATAGTCTACATGGTCCAATAACTCAAATAGGTTTGTTACCATCTTGGACATTGAAAAGTGTATTTTCATGTACCATATTAAAAAGTTAGATACTATATATGATGTGGGCCCATGGCGTAACTCGGAACTTAGTATGACAAAAGGGAAGGCAGTGCAATTGGCTAGCACCATCCCAGTTCAAGGGGTTAGTCATCTAATGTTTTGACTTTCCTCGTTGTGTTTCAGCATCTTCTGGGAAAGCCGTAGAGGGTGTTTCTTCCTCGTGTAAGGATTCCGGTATAGACTTCCTGGCTGAGCGAGCAGCATGATAAGAACCAGAAAAGAATCAGATGTGATTCAAGTGACACATATCTCAACATCAACTCCCCTGGGAGCTGCTGTGAGCAAACTAGCCCTAATCAAGAATTCGATAATACCAAATAAAGGGAAAAAATAAGCTTTAGATTAAATATGGCTAAGCTATTGATGAATCGTTATTGTTAATTGCTGCTCACAGCTCTATTTCATTTGCTATTGAATTACTATATTTTACAGATCTAGTTTTACTAAATGGGTTTTATGTTCTTTACAGAGGAATCACTGATGCTATGAAGCCCTTGACCACAGTTTTAATGATGACTGTTAACCTTGCAACCAATTACTTTTATTGTGCTGTCAAACGTCTAACAAGAACGATGGAGATAACATAAGAGCCACTTGGTTGAAACCACACTAGCTGCCAACAACACCTGTGTTTGCCTCGATATCACTTGCATTGATGGCAGTGAACCTCCACTAAAGCAGCAGATCATTGTCCTTAAACTCAAATGAATTAGGAAGGCAATGTTAAAGCTACTTTTACCTGTAAAGCAACTAGCTAAACTAGCTATAGAAGTGCTGCGTGTAATATATAGTCAATGGAACTCATTGGGTGTAATATATAGTCAATGGAACTTCATTTCACATTTCTGCCTCTTTAGGAAATTAATGTTACTGGATACCAGTTTATGAATGTAATATTTTGAACATAGGATCCAAAGTGACGTGTCATCTTTAAAAGGAAGTGGCTGGATATCAATGAAATCAGTGATATTTGCAGGACTATCAATGAATATCAACGAACAGTAGCATTGTAGTCCCTGGCTTGTTACTCTGACGTCCTGCCGAAGTCCTCCATGCTCCATATTTATTTTCTTCATTAAGGCTTCTCTCTAACATCAGAGATACAATGTCATTCTGTCGCATTGCCAAGACCATGCCAACAAGTTGACACCGAGACAGCGCAACCCTCAACCATGGTGAGATGAGGGACAAACGTGCTCGACCTCAACAACCAGCAGAGCTCAGCAAGTAATGATTAACGCTGAAGCTATGATTAGCCCTGGGCACAGGGACCGTGTTACAGTATTGTAAGAAGGCATCTCCCTGCAAGGCTTGATAAACTGCAAGGGGTTGTTACAGTGCAAATTTAGAAGTAACAAAACTCTGGCACATGCAATGCAGTTTACAGCCCAGAGGGTTTTAGCTGTCAATATTTTGGCATCAGACTAGTGGCAGTTATGAAAAGAAATTACAATGTTGGTTGATTAAATGATTTTTACATTCATTAAGGAATTTTCCCTTGAACCATAGTCTATCTATTAGAAGCTTGTGTGGACAAACATAAAAAGGCATACTATATGATTATAAATCCTAAAATAACGGAGAAGACTGAAATGCAGGCACATTGCAAAAAAGGAAATCCCAGCCTGGTAACTATCAGACAGCTCGAGTGGAGCAGGACTTTGAGAGGGGAGACATACATGTCTTTAGGGAGCCCCAGATTCTTTGCAATGGCCCTGGGTGTACTGTTCGCCTGGTGAACTGTGGCTTAAGGTAAACAGCACATTCCGTTCCCTCGCAAAGTGTGGGAGGGCTGTTTTTCGCTCTGCGGGACTGTGCGTGTCTACACTCATGCACACACGTACGCGGCATAACCACTGTATACATTCCTTAACAGCACAGTCTAATGTTTACATTCATTCCTGTATTCCATACATAAAAAGGTTTATTCGTTGCCGGTTTGCCAGATATGGATTAAGCCTAGCCCAGTCTGGTTTTTGACTAAAATGAATATTAATAAATTATCCACAGAACATCTTCACTTTTTCATACTTTCATACTTCACTTTTCCTTGCATAATTACAAACCACAGGGGGAGCAGTGTATACGTGGTACAGCGTCTTGACGTGACTGAAAGGGTACTATTTGTACTGAACTCACACTTCCGGTACACATGCATGTGTGTAAACATATACATAACCACAATGTTTCCAGTGCACACGTGCGCGCACCTCTTTCAGTACTGCCAAGCCAAATATCCCCCTAAGCAGACCCACAACATAAACTTTGAATTTGCCACTATTCATTTTCTATAAATAGAAAATATATAAAATAGAAAATACATATGTTCATGTTTTATAGTTTATAAAATATTAACATTATTGGCTGTATTAACAAAATACCAGACACTTTTCACAACAAGCAATTGGGGAATTATAAGATCAGGTCTTGGAAAACCAATATACGCCAACATAAGCCAAAATACACAGGGTACACTACATTGTCGGATTATTTGTGTGTTTAAAATAATGCAATCAATCAAATGTACACTTCTCAAAAAAGTTAAGGGAATATGTAATCATCACAGTATAACACCAAGTCAACTGAACTCCAGGGATATCAATCTTTCCAGTTACGAAACATAAGCGATTGTCAATCAGTGTCACCTGTTTTGGCGCAAATTAAAGGAACAACAGGTGCACTGGAGAGGCAACAGCAAGACAACAACCAAAAAGGGAGTTTATTGCACAGATTGGTTTTCTCTCCTTATCCTTCTTGACAGCTTCTTCTCTAGTTTTGTGTTTTGCTAGTGTCCTTGTCACTATTGGTAGCATGAGGCGGTACCTGCAGCCCATTCAGGTTGCAAAGGTAGTCCAGCTCCTCCAGGATGGCACATCCATATGTGCCGTGGTAAGAAGGTTTGCTTTGCCTCCCAATACAGTCTCAAAAGCATGGAGGAGATACCAGGAGACAGGAGATACAAGGAGAGCTGGACAGGGCCGTAGAAGGGCATCAACGCAGCAGCAGGACTGGTATCTGCTCCTTTATGCGACGCATTGATGCCATTGACTGGCCCTCACGTTCCTCACACCTGAATCCAATTAAGAACCTCTGGGACTTTATGTATCGGTGCAGCCGACGCCGCTAAGTAGCGCCACAGACTGTCCAGGAGCTCACTGATGCCCTGATACAGATCTGGGAGGAGATCCCCCAGGACACCATCTACTGTCTCATCAATAGCATGCCCAGATGTTGTCAGGAGTCCATACAGGCACGTGGTGGCCATACACACTACTGAGTCACATTACAAGTTGCCGTGATGAAATTCACATAAGTTGGAACAGCCTGTGATTTCAATTGTTTACTTTGATTTTTGGTGTGAGTTTGATTCCAGCCCACAATCGGTTGATGATTTTGGTTTCCAATGACCGTTGTTACGTCATTTTGTTCTCAACGAATTACACAATGTACTGTAAAGATTTTGAGTGTCCCCTTAATTTTATTGAAGAGTGTATGTTTTAAAGCCATTTTTACATCAGCAGATGTCACAAATTGCTTATAAAGATACTTAGCCTAACCAACATGTAATTGATGCACGTTAGCTTCAGTAACCCTTTAAACACATTGCAGTTCACATCATGATGTTCAGAGCTTCAAGCCCTGTCCATGTCCACTCCTCACAATCAAACTTTCCCTATCCGTGACATAGCAACATTAAATGGGAAACACACAGACCAGAGTTTCACAAGCATAAATAAATTGTTCAATGTTTAGAAACATGTAATAAGTAGAATTTCAATGGGGGTGATATGAGACACTAAGTAGCTGTCATCTGTAGGACATCTTGTCCCTTCTTGTCCAGTCTTTTAAAAGTTAGCCAACAACATGGGCATTGTGAGCTCCCTCTGAAAACAAAGCCCTGGAGAAAGTCTGTTCTCTAAAACAAGACACTTCCTAAAACAAGAACCTGAACTGATCCGCCCACAGGCGATGCTTACATGCACTGAATACATGACCACTGCATGCACAAGTCTTTTAGCCAATCAGAGAGTGTGTGATGGTGCCTGTCTGCCAATGAGGGCCCACGCTAACGAGACAGGATGTTCAGTAAGAAAGAGGGAAATATGTGATGACTAAGAAGCCACAGTGTGATGGATGAATTGGCATTCCTGCCGCTGAGGGTAAGCAGAGGAAAATGTTAATACACTATTAGATTCTACTAAAACTACATTCATACTGTTTCTTCTTTCAACCTGAGATATATTAAATTTTTTGACTATTCCTTTTCACCAACAAATTTTCGTTTGTAGTTTCTTGAGTAAAGTGTGTACAATAAAATATATTTTCAACCATGATATGTTTTATTAGACAGTGGGGAAATATTGTTTTTGATAAGAGCAGTGGGCTGGATTTGAATCCATGCTGCAGTAGTACATGGGCACCAGAGGCCACTTAGACTGCTGGACCACAATAGGCCACAAGTTTAATAACTGTATCATCTGCTTTACATATTTCAGAATGTTTTGTGCGAATGACCCATGTACCCATCGAATAGCATATCCTGAGTGTAATTTAACCAAACATAAAATATATCAGAGCTTTATAATACATTTTTAATGGCAAATTACTACACATTTTGATAAACCTGAAGGGTAGTCTCAAGGTTGTATTTAGAATGGTCGAAAGTCTTCAGAGGCCTCAGTATTGTTATATACATCTTGCGCTCGATCCGTTTGTACAGTTAATAAATGTTAGATATTTGTTATAATAGAGACATATTTCACCATATAGTTTGTAAGTAAAGTATTACTTTATTTATTTAACTCCATATTTTGGAGTTAAAAATATGGAGTTATATTTTTTTATAAAAAGACCCTGTCTTTTATGGGGATTTTTCCAAGATGCAAAAAGCCTAATAATTATAAAAGCATGTCTGAGTTCTCATTGATGGTTTCCTATAGCAGTTAGCAAGCACTTTGTGGACTGAATTATCTTAACAGGCTGTAATGAAAGCAGAACTTGGAGGGGTAGGAGGAGGGAGGAAAATACTCAGGATCCTAGAAAAGAAACAGGAAAACCACAAGTGGTAAGGCAGGGGTGAAATCTGGAACAGAGAACACGCACTGAATGAATGGCTGACCTCGTGAACAACCCGTTTGGCCAATTGCAACACGAGGACAGAGGGCTTGAGCCAATGAAAAGCCCTAAAGAGAAACCTGAGAACG
This sequence comes from Esox masquinongy, assembly GCA_016801175.1. NCBI lineage: Eukaryota > Metazoa > Chordata > Actinopteri > Esociformes > Esocidae > Esox > Esox masquinongy. The sequence continues at coordinate 18,676 of JACXGI010003190.1, read as the reverse complement.
TAGCTGCCGAGTTGAAACGTGTATCATGTTTTCATACCATCAGAGGCTTTTGTGTGATGAGACAATATTCAAATTTAACACAAGGGCAGCATAGTGTGTTGCAACTATGTACATTCTATAGAAAGAATACTTAGAATTAATCTTCCAGGGTATGGTAAGATTGTTTATTTCCCACATGGTTGGAAATAAGTTAACCTGAGGCTTATATTCAAAAGTATTCTAAAAGGGAATGGTTACATATTATCCTTATGGTAATGTTTGTTAACTGGCTGTCTTTCTATCGTATCGTCCTACAAAATTTCCTTGGCTGTTCATTGCATCTGATCCACATTTGACAGAATGTAGGATGATCACTGAAGAGAACCAGATACAACGGTGACCGCCGAATGGGAACACTGTGTGAGTGTTGGTGACTAAAAGCTACAAAATGAACTATTTCTACAGCAACTTCAGCATCCTTGGTTCCACAAGCCTGGTCAACCGGGGAAACTGGAGGAGATTACATTTTTCTCCTAAAAGACGGAGACCTGTGTATGTGTCGGCCGGTCTTAAAGGAGCACAGGGCCCTTGGAGTAAAGGCATACCAGAGCAGTAGTGAGCCAAGGACAGCACTGCAGCAGACCAACTAACCTTGTTTGGTCCGAGTGAATGGCTGCTTTCACAGAAGGCTCCTTTTTTAGCTTCCCAATGCTGGCCAAGCTTTCAGTAGCAACATAATGCTCAACACTGAATAACGCGTTTTGATGCATTGTTAGACTTTTTAAAACCATACAAGAACCTCCTGACTGAAAACAGTCCGTAGACAAATTGCCAACATAGAGGAACGTCATTAACTAATACATTATATAGGATCATATATTGTATGTTTATAAGAATTTATAAAACATTATGGGCCAGTTTTGCACACACGGATTAAGACTAATCTAGGACTAAAAAATCTAGTTCTGTAGAAAACTCCATTGAGCTTGTTGTTTTAGTCCTCGGGTAGGCTTAATCTGTGTCTGTGAAACCGGCCCATTGTCAGCCAGCTTTATATATGGTAGTTTAACTGGATCCACAATCTCCCTTCAACTGCTCCAGGGATAATGCTTTTAACTGTCAGAATGGATTTATCATATACAACTTCTGTGACTGAAGAGCTAAGACAAATAATGACTTCCTATTGTTAGGTTTACTCTCTGAAAATGAAACCAACAACAAAATTATATCATTGTATGATACAGTAGCGATTACTTCATTCGTGGACAAAAAGCCAGTTTAGTCCAGGTTAAATCAATCACTGTTCAATTGCGAAACCATCAAATGTCAGTACAGTTGGCAAATGGTGGGATGACTAATATATTTTCCTTGTACTTAACATTAACAGTTCCATGAAGTACCTGGATTTCTGATATTTATCACCACAACGTAATTATAATTCAGTGACTTAAATCGGTTCTGATTGGCCAGAGAACGAAATCACTCACAGCACTATTTGGTTGAGGCTATTATTCACACAGCTGCCATGTGCACTCAACATGCAGAGCACCTCCCAGAGCCCTGGCTCATGCTGAATTCATAAGACTAACTGATAAACATGTACTAGCATGGCGTCATTTATGGGATTTCACCAATGTAGGAATCTTAGTTGAGCAAACACAGAAAAGGTAACATTTTCAACAAAGCAGCCTTATCTTCAGATAAAATGGTGCCCAGTTCAGTTTTCCTTTTTCCTTAATCTAAGAGTTAAAGTGTTATTTGTAAGGCATAATTTAATCTAGGGTACATTCAGAGTTTTGTTTTTCTTACAATAATGATAAAGGGTTTTGAGCGAGCTGGTGATGGATTACTACAGCCTGAGGAAAGTTATATTGAAAAATAAGTATTTTCACATGAAACTACTTCTTTGAAATACTGAAAGTAAAACAATGAGAAAAAACCTTCCCCGTCATTACCACTTTTTCACAGAAATAGTTCTCAGAAAGAGTGGCCTCCAAGCCAGCCAGAAAAAAACAGTTATGTGGCACTGTTCGGTATAGTGGTAATGTGGTACTGTTAGGTATAGTGGTAATGTTGCACTGTTAGGTATAGAGGTAATGTGGTACTGTTAGGTATAGTGGTAATGTGGTACTGTTAGGTACAGAGGTAATGTGGCACTGTTAGGTATAGAGGTAATGTGGGACTCTGGTACTGTTAGGTATAGTGGTAATGTGGTACTCTTAAGTATAGAGGTAATGTGGCACTGTTAGGTATAGAGGTAATGTGGCACTGTTAGGTATGGAGGTACTGTGGCACTGTTAGGTATAGTGGTAATGTGGTACTGTTAGGTATAGTGGTAATGTGGCCCTGTTAGGTATAGTGGTAATGTGTCATTGCTAGGTATAAAGGTAATGTGGCACTGTTAGGTATAGAGGTAATGTGGTACTGTTAGGTATAGTGGTAATGTGGCACTGTTAGGAATGGAGGTAATATGGCACTGTTAGGTATAGTGGTAATGTGGCACTTTTAGGTATGTGGTCACCAGATTGTTCACTCTTAGTTGAGCTGAAGTTGTTTTGCCCTGTGGCCAAGAGCCAAAATAATGACACGTGTGGTTGTTTTGTTCAAGTGTGTTTTGGTGTCCAAGACAAATTTTTCATTTCTCAAAGACCATACCTATAACCGAGACCATTCTGTTAATCTCAATAGGCAATGCCTAGCCTGAAAGTGAATACTACAAACTGCAAAGACAAAACTGATACAGTAGAACAATGTGTGTATTTACTTGGTGTCTAAATGTCTCCAGCCTGGGGTACCAGACATCCCTGAAACTCAGTACATGCTCCAATCTGTCAGGCCTAAGAACTGGAGATGGCATGAAAAACTCTTCTTAACCAATCAGTGCTCTGATAAAGAGCATGTAAAATGCTAATTGAGATAAGGTTGAAACTTCCCATGCTGTTCTCCAGTTACATCAAAACACTCCAAGGGATGCATTATATAATAAAGTAAAGATAGGAAAAATAAATACATTTAAACAATTATTTTTAAAAATATGTTTCTAACTCTCAAATTGTATGATTATTTCACTTCTAGATAGGCTGGAAAATTGGGTAGGACTCTCCGGGACAGTCCCTAATTGGTCCAGATCTAGATAGCTGGAGTTACTTTGTCACCATTGGTAATCATAATTTTGATAGGGTGGCTATAACATGCGGAGTTCCCCAGGGATCAGTTCTCGGAACGCTTCTGTTCAATCTCTATATGGTACCTCTGGGCCAAATTCTACAGAAAAACACCATTAACTGCCATAGCTATGCAGATGATACTAAAATATATATGGCTTTCAAACCATATGATAACAGCTCAATAGACTCACTGTTTCACTGTCTAGAGCACATAAATACCTGGATGAACCAAAATTGTCTACAATTTAACCAAGATAAAACAGAGATTATAGTGTTTGGCAACAAAAATAAAAGAACTAGTATTAGTAAAGAGATGGATTTTCAGGCCCTAAAAACCAGGGACCAAGTGCATAATCTTGGTGTTCTGATAGACTCAGAACTCACATTTAAAGGTCATATGAAAGCGGTCACCAAAACAACATTCTATCATCTTAAAAATAAAGCCAGAATCATGGGCGTGGTGTCCCAAAAAGACCAAGAGAAGCTCATCCATGCTTTTATCCATGTAGAGTTGATTTTAAAGTGGTGCTTTTAGTTTATAAATCACTGAATAGTTTAGGTCCTGAATACATTTCTGATATGTTTGAAGAATATTATCCGAGCAGGGCGCTTAGATCCAGGAACAAAGGTCAGCTAATAGAGCCCAGAGTCCAAACTAAACATGGTCAAGCTGCATTTAGCAGTTATGCTGCACACAACTGGAATAAACTACCAGAAGATCTTAGACGTGCCCCAAACGTATCACTTTTTAAATCCAGGTTAAAAACACTTCTCTTTTCACGCGCCTGTGACTGAGCACTTAAACTTAACCGCACTGTTTAGCCTTACAGCTTTTATAGCTTCCTATGTTTTTATCCTGTTTTTATTCTATTTCTATTTTCTAATTCTATGTTTTATTATTATGATGTTGTTTTGATGTTTTCATTTGAGTATTTGTTTTTATGCTATTGTATTTTTATAATTTTTTCTTTTTCTTTGTAAAGCACATTGAATTGCTTCTATGTATGAACTGTGCTATATAAATAAACTTGCTTGCATGAGAGGGTTATGGTTTATAAAGTTGCCCTGATAGCTTATATAATTGCCCTGATAGCTAATAATTACACCTTTGAGAAGAGATACATTGAGATAAGTGGTGAAATCTATACTTTTGTTTTTCATTCCAGTGACAAACAATGACAAGTAATAGTAATTCAGAAAATGTAATTGATCACTTAACTTTGACTGGGATCATCTTTTTTAATTTTATTTGACCAGTTGTAAATTTTTTCACTTTTACAAAAAGTAATTGCATATTTAAAACATACTTTCTCTGAGTACTAATTAGCATAATTCAAATTTAAAATTTCAACAGGCTTCGAGCTCTAGTGTGCCCAGTCAATAGGCATTTTTATTGACAACAAACGGAATCATTGCAACTTCATAACTCTCTGAAATATTATCAACATTGTTCTTTAGGAACTTTGTCTTGCCAAATGGGGGAAAGGTAAGCAGTCTGGGGCTAAACAATCAGAACAGTCAAAATCTGATCCACAAAGCTAAGGTACTTTGACTCAGCAAATGTCATAGGAATCCTGTTAAAACCTGTTCTAAAACAACAATAAAATCCCAGCTCAGAGTAGGTTTTAAGTTGAGATTAAGACATTGTCCACACAAACTGTGAACCAGGAGTTACATCAACATAACATTCTCATAAAGGTTTATCTGGTAATCATGACAGTTTGAGGTCCCTCAAAGAATGATAGTGATGACACTCATTGACATTGTTGCAAATTATAAAAATTAAAAATGAATGACAAAAAAAACAATTTGACACTGCCACTTGACAACTTTATAGCATCCCATATGGACAACTACAGTGAACATGAAGTCACTGTCCAATATATTAGCATGGTAAAAAGTATGAAATATGACTATATATTTTAATCTGAAAATATCAACTGCTATGCCTACTCCAATTCTTTCCTAAAATATTAGCATGGTTATCCTTTATCAACAAATTCCAATATATTGTAGTTTATTTTTTCAGACGTTATACTGTATAGAATTGTATGAGACAGGAAAGTGATCAATGATAGTGGAGAGTGTCCTTTGATTCTAACAATGTACTCAGCCTTGAGATCTTTTTGGGAAACCAAACCCTGAATTTCCCATCTCATACGGCAAACTGCATAAACCTGGCCTAAATTGAGATATACAACTTTTTCTATAACAGTCAACATTATTAAACAGAAATGTTGCAGAGGCTTAAACTAACCAATGTAATGAACAATGAAAAGACTGAATGAAATGATATAGAATTAATGTAACTGACATTCATCAAGACACTTTTTTAAAGTTCCTGCATGCATCCATGTTACAGAGCCTGTTTATGTTGCAGACGAAATACAGGGGTGACCACCTGCACTACCTGTGCTAATTAGGGAGGAAATGTAGTTCCTCTGGAGGTACCCAGAAACTATCAATCCATGAACATCCATTTTTTGTTACTGATTTGAAAGATAAGGGTGACATTCCTTGAAAGCCGATCTCTTAATACGATTAAAATGTAAAAATTCTCCGAATTGTAGTTCGAGGTAATTACTGAAAACCTTCGAGGTAATTACTGAAAAGAGCAGGTTGACAATAGCCATAGCATTTGAACTTGGACATTATTTTGTCCTTCTCATAACCTGGTATGATCATGTGAAAAGACCACCGCACTGTACCACTGAGATTTTCAAACACTCGGCTGAGAAATAGTTTCCATCCTATGCCAAGGGAACATAGTGAGGTATCCAGCAATGTTTCTAGGAAATGTTCATTGGCATATGTGTCTGAAATACATTGGGGTGGCATGTACCCATTACCTAACCCTGGCCCACTGGTTAGCCAATCCACTGTGAGGTAAACGGAGGCTGCTTACTGCTCGAGGGGCCATAAACAAAGATAGATATGGCTCTTTAAAGGGATGGTACTTGTTTTCAGTCTCTTGGGTTGGGTTGGGTTGGGTTGAGTTGAGTTGAGCCGCCTTCCATTCTAATCTGCAAATGCAAAATACTATAAAGCAGGCTGTCGTAAGGGCCTACTGCTATACATAAACTACCAATAGATTCTCCCAAAAACCACAGTTGTTTACAAGTCCGGGAACTCTAAAGGTTATTTGGGGTTTTCCTCTACTAATATACTGTATATTTACTCTACCATCATGGTTATACTTGTCCTGTCCTAGTCTGCTTTTTTCTATCATGAACTTCCCCAGGATTCCTGATCAGGGAAGGCAATATGCACCCCCTATCAAAGATAATTCCTGATGTGAAACTGAGACCACCAAATGGATCGCTTTCAGATTCACAATAATTAACCTTCCTTACCTTACCAGCCATTACCTACTGTGAAAGTTTTGAGTGAGGAACAGAAGCATTCAATTTGCAGTGGTATCTTTTTTTAACCCTCCTGTTCCTCACTCAAAACCTTCCTTTTCAACTTTTTTGGAAAGGAAAGAAAAAGGTGCAGTGGTCTCTTAATTTTTTCCAGAGCTGTATTTCCTGGGACTGCAGGGCATTTTTCCAATCGGGTTAAGGGTCTCTGTGTCAACATGGTAGGTGGAAAGCAATACTTCTGCTGGCATAAACAACAGCCCAGTACAACAGCTGTTGAACACCCCAGGTCTATTTTTAACTGCTCTGGAGAGGGAGCACCCTGTATCTGGTTTGTATCTGGGCAGGAGTTAAATTCTAATTTGATAGTTCCTTGTAGGGAAACAAACCATCTTATATAAAACTTTGAGAGGCTTTATTTCAAAATAATTCTCAAAAATGCTGCAAAGCATTGAAAGTAAGTAAGTTAGATGCTTAAAAAATCTATGTGGATAGTGTATTGTTTTTGTGACATGTGTATGGTTACTACAAACCATACACATGAATCCATCAGAGTTCAAGTTCGTTTACCTGATTTTTCAATTTGTTGTGTGTTATTTAGGGTTGTTTATAAACATATGGGAGTCTGAAGACCAACTATACTTCATCACATAAAAGCCCCAATGTGTCCTAAAACAAGATCAAATTGCTTGATTATTTTTGTTAGTGGCTCCACAATCTAATCATCAGGCAGACTATCTACTTAAATCCCACAAATCTTAAATAACATTTTCATTTAGTACAAGCATTATTCAACATCGCTGAAACGGAAACACCATCCATCTAACATCTTCAATAAGGAAAATATAATGTGATTCTGATGTTTTTCGTTTTCTAAAGTTTGTTATCTGTATCCAATCTGATCAACTGGGCCTTTGGCAAATCATAGCTCCGTTATCTGCTGTTGGTATCTCTTACCTAGCAACCACATCAGACATACCTACTCATCCAGGACAGAATGGGCTAGTAATGGCGACTCAATAGTGTGGAAACAGTCATTAACCGATCTGCAAGGGCAGGTTTCAACCATTTCAATTCACCATTTACTTCTTCTATCAATCATTAACTTTGTCAATGTTTCCACAAGACGGTGGACACCATTGGGTTTCTACACCAGCGATGTGCCATCCATACTCGTTGACCATAGTAACATTAGATGCACGTAGGCTGAATATATAACCACCCACCCATGACATACGGCCAAACCAAACAGATTTGTCCGTGGAAATTACACAAGGCCGACATGGAAATGAAAAAGGCATGAGAATGGAAAATTCTGGACTAATACCAACATATCTGGTCCATGTGGCCAGGCTCTAGCGATGCATCCAGAAAGTCTTATCAATGTGTTCATAGTTTATGGTGTGTTGAGCCAGACCTGGCAGATCTAAAGTTAGGAACAACCTTTATACTTTCAGAATTGCAACGATATATCAAAGCTATTGTCATCTGTGTGTAGATGGCATATTTCTAGAGAAATATGAACTAGTATCTAAGTACTGAACTTAAATTGCATAAACAGTACCAGTCAGTTGTGACTAAACCTGACTGGTACCGTACATATCGTATTATATACACTCCCTTATTCCCCAGATTCGTAATGTGAAGCGATAGCAAAGAAAATCATTATTTATTTGAGGATATTTTATTTTATTCTGTTTATTTGAGGGTAGTTTTCATTTAAAGCACTACCTGTTAAACCACGTAAAAAGGAAAGGCCTTCATGTATCCACTCCCAAGATCTGAAGGTTATAAATCTGAAGTGTTAGTCTGAGTCAGACAGGTTTTATCTACACCCTTTTAGTACTACAATGCTGTTGCTCAAGATCTGGTCAGGCAAGACAAAATAGAGTAAGTGTTCAGACAAATTAATTTCAGTGAATTATATTCAAAAAGCATATTTCTGAAAGCATATCTGTCACGGGGATTGCCTTGGTAACAGTTTTTGATTTTTATACATATGTAAGTCTGTGGGTAAATTTGACCATGGGAAAAAGCTACTCTGTGAAGACTGCAATGCGGGTTTGATTTAATTGAGAACTTAGTCAAAGAGGACGGGTGGAGCGTGCTGTACTGCACCTTCTCAGCTGCGGCTAAAGATAAACAACAACCCTTATCATTCGACCCACAGGAGACACTCCCCTTTTCATGCTTGGCCCTGTGTCTTTACTGTGTGCGTCACTGACCAGATACAGGCAAAAAAGTGAAGTTGTCTGCTCCAAACTCCACAGGCTTTAAAGATGACCATCGTAGAATGTACTTTCTGTAGTTAGGGGTGTCGCGATATAACGTTATTGACGATAACTGTGATACTAATAAATTAAATATCGATATCATGTTAATAATACACATATGATAATATCGTATTCACTAGGCGAAAACGTGGCATTTTTCCAAAAACTCCCCTCAGTTTTTTGATAGCTTATCCATGTCACCTATAGATAAACAATACATGTGCTTAAACTTGCACCTATGCACTGGCGTTGAAATCAACTTGTTAGCCCCAATAGAAACCCCGGGTTGAGAACTGCAAATACACGCCGTTTTTGTAGCCTTTTCACTTGGAGAAAAGGACGTTGTATTTTTGCAAAAACTCCTCTCGGTTTTTCAATAGCTTATTCATGTCACCTATTGACAAACGAAGCCTGCGCTTAAACTACGAGTCTGGGCCTATACACTGATTGAATTGACACAAAGACCCATTTTCATAACCTGTTCACTAGGGGAAAATTTGTTGGATTTTTCCAAACACTCCTCTTGGTGGATTTTTTGTTTGTCAGTTCATCTGGTTGCCTTTTCCCTATCCATTATATCTAATTGTTCTTTTTGTGTGCTTTTATTTTTTTCATTTGTACAGATAAGGTCACAGACTCTCTCTCCACCTTCCTACACTCGTATTTTCAGTGTAATTCATTTGCCAAAAAAGAGACACAACACACAGTAAACAATGTTTATTTTCAATGTTTTTTCTTCAAATAATCTATAGATATCGCGATAATATTGTTATCTTGAATTCTTTTGGCCACGATAATCGTGTAGTGAAAATCTGATTTTGTGACAGCCCTAGTGCAACCGTATCTGGTTGTCCCCAAGGGTGATTTCACCTGCCTCAATGCCCCTGGGCATTCAGCTCTTTTGAAGTCCTATGTAGATTGATCCAACACCGAATCTACCTAAGCTTGTCAAGGTATTTTGCTTCGATGTTTAGGCTGAAATTGGGTTATAATGGAGTTGGAGTTCTAATAACTCCACTATTAGAATATGTTTTGGTGAAAACGTGACCGGCTACGACATCAATGCTTATCTGAGGCTAGTGAAAACATGAAAAATGACAACTTACCATACAAGCAAGCTGTTAACAGGTGGATTTGCACGTACACACAGAGTCTCAGAACCAAAAGAGGGTCAGAGTTGGGGAAGCGCCACTGGCCTTCTAGTTTGATTGGGTTTTTTTTAGGTGCGGAAAACAGAGATATTCAAATTTTCGACAAGGAACAGTGCATCCATCATACTAATGGATTTATAGCCTACTAATGTATAGTCTACCAAGGGCTTTTCAGGGATCATAAACTAGTGCAGAGGAAACAAGATTCACGACATGAATGCATACTTTCCACTGCTATGTTGAAAAAAGTACCTGAAAAGCCCTCTAGACAACTCCTGCTTAAGTCAAGCATTGACTATGAATGGTTCAGAGGGTAAAAAAAGCCTTATCAAGAAACGTTGACAGTCATTTTAAATTAAATACATGCGTTAACTTTGACAGCCAATTTGCTAATGAGACGCCCCTTCATCTTTGGGGCCCTGTGCTGAAGACGGTGTAAGCCCGTGCATTAAAGCGCCCCTGGCTGTCCCACTTACCTAAAGTATTAATGCAAGATGAATGCACTGTAAAACGGTCTGGATTAGTGACTGCTAAATGAATACAATGTAAAATGACATAACATGATTGCCAATCTGAAGACAAAACACAGGAAAACCAACTTATATGGAACATCATTTCAGAGGTGACAGGGTGAGAACCTAGAGCCAGGTGTTCTTTGTACTGCTTCTATTTGCAAAACATATTGGTTCACTGGACATGGAGGTAAGCGATAAATAAGGATTAGTAGAGCTTAATCGTGTTTGCAAAGTATTTGGTGTTATTAATGTGCTGAAAGTTGTTTTTGCCAGTCAGTTGTTTTTCTGAATGTACAGCGTTATTAAATCAAATCTGGTTATATTTCTCAGTATATGTACATGTATGAATATATGTAATGATTTTAGGTTGGATTGACTGATCCTTAGTTGTACAAACAAGAAACAAAATGATTTACTTAAAACATTTTATTTTTAGAAAAACAACCCATAGGGTCTCATACAAAAATACTTCACATGTATGATATATACAAAAGTATAAAGGATGCATTACATGGGATCCAACGGATCAGTCTTACAACAGCCATCCACTTTTGGAAGAACAACCACCTGATAGGCACAGTGAAATGCGGTTGTGGAGGAATCCTAATATAGACAATATTGTTAAACCCGAATACATTATGACTTAGTGATTGATTCAGCCCTCATTTAGAAAATGAATCAATTTGAGCCCATGCTAATACACGTGTGAAAACAATATATTAAGGTTAGATCTGGAGACACATTCTCTAACATATCAGAAACACTATCCAAAACAGAACAGAGCTAAACCAGGAAATCTCCTGTAGGCAGTTGTAGATCAATGAGTATCCATACAAAAAGTGCAATATCAATCAGAAAAACACAGAACACATTTTCATAAACACTGGTAAAGAATATACTAACTGCATGACTGTCTTTTGATGCCAAGAGAAGATGATATTCATGATGCAATTATTCTCAAACACAGTCCTTCAAATGAAGTCCCTAACACAAAATTGCTTTGTTTTCTTTTAGAAAAACAATTACAAAATATTGGTTCCGCAGATTAAATCCCAAATGTTCATGAAATACAGGATTAATTGACTATGGAATGATTACACATGAGACAACCAAAACTTAAGAGCCTATTCATAATTAGCTGTGGGCAAATCAACAAGTGCCTGGCCCCAGGGGGGAAACTCTGTGATGACATGGTTTATATAAGGCTATTGGATCACTCCTGATTTCTAATCAGTAATCTCTTAGGTTTCTGAATATTGGGGTTATTGGAAGGAGCAGCTTATTCACAAAACATTGCAAATGAGAAAGACTGCATATTCACATTCCGGTGCAGAAACATAAACAGTTATCAGTCCAGGAGGAAACGAGATCAGCTTAGGTGGTGCAGCATGATACAGCAAATATGGCTGACAGCACAAACAGACGACTTGGACTTCTTTCCTTCCCGTCTTTTCTCAGTACAGGGCCAGCTCCAATAGCCGCCACCACGTCACTTCCAAGTCCATCCAAAGCTTCTCGAATAGCAGTCTGCTCCTTTTTAAGCGAGTCAAGTGCCCAGAGTGGAGAGCGGCCCTAAGGTGGACCAGAGCTCTGAAAGTGCTGAAACAGTTCAGCAAACCTGAAGCATGCGTGTGTTGCCATTATACTCCTCGTCGACCTGAAACAGACAACCGAGAGACGCCTTTGTGAGATCACACGCTCATCAATTCGATCCCACTCAAAGAACGGAGATATCACCTGAACGCTCTTATTTCTCCAGACACTCACCTCGGTGTAGGCCGGCGGGGGAGGGAACTGGAAGGCCGCGGGGTGCATGAAGATGGGGCTGTCGTCGCCGTCGTAGTCGTCCAGCAGAGGAGTGAGGGGCTGGTCGAGGCGGCAGTCGCGGGTGACGTCGCAGTAGCTCGGGGGAGCGGAGGGCATGCGCAGGGACACCCAGCTGGCCGAGGCGTTGCTGGCCGAGCCCTCGGTGCTGCTGACGCTGTTGGTGCGACTGCCCAGGCCAGCCGTCCCGATGACCAGCGGCAGCTCCAGGATCAGCTTATCACTGCCGGGAATGTGCACATAGATCTGACGGAGAGGAAGGGACAACCGTTAGAAACCGGACTTGCGAGTGGCCATTCCCAAAGGCCTGAGAGTCTAATTAGCCGGTCACTTGACTAAGCCTCTTATCTAACAAAGTGAAGGGAAGTTTTGGAGTAATGAGGGTACATGCATGTCTGTGATTACAGCAAGGTTACTTTAAGGTTTAAAAATACACAGATATTCACATAGAAAATTCCTTTGCTATGACGAACTATTAAAATCAAAACCACTAGTAGTAACGAGAAGCTTCTATGCTCGTTGGAAGGCATCAGAATGCTCACCATGAGGGCGTACTCCACTCGGATGATGTTGCAGGCCAGCATGGAGGGCTTGATTTTGGGCACACGGATGGTCTTGCCCTGCCAGGCGTCGCACATGCCGGAGATGATGTGGTTGCCACGCACTGAGGAGAGCTTCTGTCTGAAGACCTTGGTCCTGCCGTTGGCCTGGTAGGTGTGCTTGGAGATGATGGCTGCCTTGGGCACCACAATGCGTGAGCAGGTGTTCTCAAACTTGGCACTGATGCATATGTCTTCACCCTCACAGAAACCCTTGCGGTCAATCTTGGCGTTCAGGGAAACCTGGCCGTCAGGAATGAACATGCAGGTGACCTTTTTCTCCTTCATGCCGCCTGTAGGAGACTGAAGAGAAGGAGAGAAAATTGTCACATGTGGTCTCACTAAACCAGATGTTCATCCATGTTTGAGATATCCCATTCTACATCTGTGCCTCTGTCTACATATGTAGATGCCAAGTCAACTAAAGGACTTCTACGGCCTATGCCCTCAATAAATCTATCCATGTCTATGCTTGAGGCTTTACAAGGTAGGCAGCTGAGCAGGACGTGACACAGTTGCCAGACTTGAAGCTACACATTGGGTGAGGTCACATGACTTTAATCCCACAAAGGCTGGTAGAATTTATAGCTTAAGGGCAAAGTCTGCGATAGAGACTGCTCTATCGTAAGGCATTCAGAGTGTCATCTGTGTAAATTAGCCTCTGTGTAAATTAGGGTCCTTTCAGACTTCCAGTTAGTTGGACTGCAACTTCAGCTATTTAATGCTTTGTGATTAAGTTGGAGATAAACTTACCAGAAGATCTGGGGTGTTCACATCCAGGGGCTCCTCCACCTCAAAGTGCTTCTTGCACTCTAGTGCAAGTTGACCAGGCCTCTCCATCAAGGCCTTGACATAGTACTGGACATAGCCAAATTTTCCCTTGTAAGAAGACACAATCTGCCTGTGGGGAAACAAATGAAAGATGGTAAGACTACAATAAAAAAACAGAAGATCTCTCCTAACGCAGACCATTATAAAGAGACATACCCTTGTTGAGGAAGCTCAAATCCAAACATGTACTCGTACTTGTTGCCAGGTCTCAGGATAACTGATCCATCATGATCTGAAAGGGAAAATAAAATGATTCATTACTGGGGATTTCCACAAATCGGGCAAAACGTGCTTTCGCTTTAGGCTAATAGTGACGTTGACTTCCAGCCAAAGCTGGTTTGGGAGGCTTCCCAAGTACAGCATGCAACCCTCAGCCAAGTACATAACTATGTAGATGTTGACACCTCACCATGGGATTTCATTGCCTGTCCATAGACTGCTCAGCCACAAGCGCCAGATGCAGATACATTAAATGACTCAACAGAAGTAGTGCAGTGGACACATTTTGTCCATATTGCTGGCTAACCTTAACGAACCATAACTGATTGCCAATTCCCTCGACTCCGACTGTGTTAACTGAGCTCGAACTCCCACAACATGTGACAATATCATATCAATACACAAAATTATATTACAGGCTTCTTGAAACAAATTTAGGCATCAGCTTGTCTGGTTAACCACTTAACCACTAAAGAACCAATTTATTTAACTAGAAGTTAGCTACAGTACAGTTTTTAAGCTAAGAACCATGATCGCGTGGAGTAATTCAATATTGATCTTACCAGCTGGGTGGTCATCAAGGAGAACGACCTCTTCGTATCTCAAGTACTCATTCTCTTCTCTGCATTTCTGCTTTCCTTTGGCATATTCCACTTTGGCGCATCCTATTCCAAGCACTCGCATGGCAGAGACCCTGGTCACTTCGGATACTTCCACCACGATCGTACCAGCTACTTTATCACCACTGCAGTAGAAAGTCTTGCTAGGATCACTGAAAATAACCTCAAAGGTCTTCATTCTCTTCGGTGCAACCATATTCGCTATTAATTCAGTATCCAAGTCGAAGAGCTATTCCAACAAGAAATTGATGTTGTTGAGTCTGCACTATAATGTTACAGTAAATGGAAATATAACTGTTATTGAGTGAAGCTAAGACTACGACGATGAAGCCGCGTAAACGTTTTGCTTTCGTGTCAGATCGTTAAACTTGACGGATTCTCATGCTAACTTGATAAGATATCAACAAAGGAGGAAGCTGCCTTTTATACGAGGACTTCTAGCCAGTGATTCACCAGCGTTGTTATTCACTTTAGCTGAGCATGTGGATGCAGAATGCCCAGCGTTGCTCAGCGCATGCACATCGCTCTCATTGGTTAAGAAAGGATGTTTGTGCTGTCTTTAACCAATCATCGCCCGGGAACGGCGCGTGTACACCTCGTGGCTGAGAGGACCGAGCGAGTGTTCAGCAGCTGTCAAGTGGGGTTTTCTGAGGAGTGGCTAGAATACCAGACGGTTGTTTGAAGAAAGAAACGATCTCCCTTAACCATGGACTTGGATAGACAACGTATCTCTCTAGTTGCCTCAGGTGCCTACTTAAAGTGCTTACATTTAATAAATAAAATAAGAAAATCACTAAAAATAAAGGCACAAAATGGATGGCTTGAACTAGGTAATAGACATGCACAACATTATGCCTAAACGATCTAATCCAAGATGTCTTTCTTTTGACACGTCAAAAAAATCTGGGCTCAACAACAAGAGCATGGTCAGGGCCTGGCATTGGCATCTTCTTGAAGTTAACACTTTTTTGTTCATGAGATTAATTCATTGGTTGATCTATATTAAATCCAATCCTAGATTATGGAGGCTTTGTATTAAAGCCACTGCACAGCCGCCTTACAAAAAATATTCTGGGAAATATTGTTTGCATTATTTTTGGCCACACACCCACACCATAATGCATACTTTTAAATAATAGTATGTGAATTAAACAAAAATAAACAGATTTGTATTAAAGTATAATTTACATATAGTTGTCCTTTAAACATTTAAATAACAAAGAATGCATTAATTCCTGTTGAAGACCACTTCTCTACTGTGAAGATCGCCAACCTGTGTCTTTAAAGCCTTTAAATTGCCATTGCATTGCATCCTCAATCCAGGATTGGAAATGAAGATTAGTTTAACATGCTAAATTGGTAGAGCCCTAACCCATTGGAAGTCTTACCCATTTCACAACCATAAAATGTGTTACATGCAAGTTGAGTTTTCTACCCATCTCTATGGCCTTGGCAAACCCAAGACAGGAAGAAAAGCCAGTATTTTTTCTCAAGTTTGTATGATTATTATTATAGTCTAGGTATCTGCCTTAGAGTAGTATTTATTAACAACCCCTCAGAGCTATATTTTTTAGCTTAAATATTTTTATTCTAAAGAAGTGTTATCTAGATAAATTGTGTCAGGTGTTTGAGTAAATCATTTTGAGAGCGTTGTTTGAGGACAAAATGGCTTTTGGAAAAACTTGGTCTGTTCTACATAGATAGAGCTTTCCCATCCCTGCAGTAGGCATTCAATGAAGCAAACTATGTATTGGTTCACAGTCAGACATTTCACTACAGTCTTCCAATGATAAACAATATTAGCCATAAGTCCTAGATACAGTTGTTATTGAAGGCCTTCACACCTCTTGAAAAATCTTTACATTTTACTGCCTTAAAGTTACATTTAATAAGGAATCTAAAGGAAACCTTCTCTAAAAATTTTCCTAGCAAATTTATGTTTGTGCTGAGACTACTTAAGGACTCTTGCTTGGAAAGCCATTCCGCTGTGTTTTCTCACAATTGCGATTTCTGGAATTGCTCCATTGAGGCAAAAATGATTACATTTTAGCTGGGCTTTGCCACTGTATTACAGATACGAACCAAAGCAACATCAGTACTCGTGCAACGGAAGCAGAAACCTAGACTGCTACACTATGCTAGGCCACATACGCGCACTTTTGACCTTTGTATTAACATGACCCACAATAGAGATCCGAATATTTATGTATTGTTAGGTTATCAGATTTTATCCTTGCAGGCTTTACTTTTTAAAGAAATGTAACTGAAATCTATATTTATAAGTTCAGAATGTAGTTTCCCATGTCACCAATAAATGTAATCACATTGCGCCATCTTGTGGCACAATTGTGCCTACTATTGCCCTTATGTCAAAATCATGCCATTCCAGGTTGGAGATGCATGTAAAATGTTTCTAATAACATTGAGCTGTATTGCATATTCTGGAGTTTTTGAGCCACGGGTTTGTATAATGACTGATAGGTTAACACATTTTGGCATGGCTAGTTAAAGCTAGCTTGCTATTGTGTTTATTTGAAAAAATTAAACGCAGTACTAGCTTTCTGTTTCTCGGTTGACATTTCCAGAACATTTTTGAAAATGATTTGAGGAGTAGCCTGAAACATGAGAGGAATAGGAGATGCCCTCCTACAAAATCACCAATAGACTCAATCTCCATACATGTCTGACCCACCTCTTTGCTCAAGCCATTAACTGATTCTCTCCATCTTCGGGGACGCAGCATTCAAAGACTCGGCTGACTGAACTGTCATGATATTTTAGTTTGTTTTCTGACCTTGAAGTACTTTGAGATTCTATGAAAAGTCCTACAGAAAATGCATTATTATAATATGCGCCTTCCTTATTGACTCTGCCTATTGAGTCTAATAGTTCAACGCTCATTGGACTACTTTGCGCCTGCACTTTTCTCCTCTGTAATTCTCAATTAAATCCTAAATCCTAGTAATATTGGACAAACTGACTACCTGCCCACTGGACCTTCTCCAGGCTGTTTATGGAGACCTCCGGATCACTCCTCAACTGACCACTGACTGCGTCCCCTCTCAGTTAAAAATGGCCAGTTGCTCGGCACATAACCAACCCTTGACTCATCTAACATACATTGAGGGAAAAAATTATTTGATCTCCTGCTGATTTTGTACGTTTGCCCACTGAAAAAGAAATGATCAGTCTGTAATTTTAATGGTAGGTGTATTTGAACAGTGAGACAGAATAACAACAAAAAAATCCAGGAAAACTCATGTCAAAAATGTTATAAATTGATTTGCATTTTAATGAAATAAGTATTCGACCCTTCTGCAAAACATGACTTAGTACTTGGTGGCAAAACCCTTGTTGGCAATCACAGAGGTCAGACGTTTCTTGTAGTTGGCCACCAGGTTTGCACACATCTCAGGAGGGACTTTGTCCCACTCCTCTTTGCAGATCTTCTCCAAGTCATTAAGGTTTCGAGGCTGACGTTTCGCAACTTGAACCTTTAGCTCCCTCCACAGATTTTCTATAGGATTAAGATCTGGAGACTGGCTAGGCCACTCCAGGACCTTAATGTGCTTTTTCTTGAGCGACTCCTTTGTTGCCTTGGCCATGTGTTCTGGGTCATTGTCATGCTGGAATACCCATCCATGACCCATTTTCAATGCCCAGGCTGTGTGTTACCAATTGTTTTCTTGGTGACTATGGTCCCAGCTGCCTTGAGATCATTGACAAGATCCTCCCGTGTAGTTCTGGTCTAATTCCTCGCCGTTCTCATGATCATTGCAACTCCACGAGGTGAGATCTAGCATGCAGCCCCAGACCGAGGGAGATTGACAGTTCTTTTGTGTTTCTTCCATTTGCGAATAATCGCACCAACTGTTATCACCTTCTCACCAAGCTGCTTGGCGATGGTCTTGTAGCCCATTCCAGCCTTGTGTAGTTCTACAATCTTGTCCCTGACATCCTTGGACAGCTCTTTGGTCTTTGCCATGGTGGAGAGTTTGGAATCTGATTGATTGATTGCTTCTGTGGACAGGTGTCTTTTATACAAACTGAGATTAGGAGTACTCCCTTTAAGAGTGTGCTCCTAATCTCAGCTCGTTACCTGTATAAAAGACACCTGGGAGCCAGAAATCTTTCTGATT
>JACXGI010003189.1:33024-65175 GCA_016801175.1 Esox masquinongy | reverse complement strand
ACTCTTCAAGGGAATGCTCCTAATCTCAGCTTGTTACCTGTATAAAAGACACCTGTCCACAGAAGCAATCAATCAATGAGATTCCAAACTCTCCACCATGGCCAAGACCAAAGAGCTGTTCAAGGATGTCAGGGACAAGATTGTATACCTACACAAGACTGGAATGGGCTACAAGACCATCACCAAGCAGCTTGGTGAGAAGGTGACAACAGTTGGTGCGATTATTCGCAAATGGAAGTAACACAAAAGAACTGTCAATCTCCCTCGGTCTGGGGAGTTGCAATGATCATGAGAATGGTGATGAATCAGCCCAGAACTACACGGGAGGATCTTGTCAATGATCTCAGGGCAGCTGGGACCATAGTCACCAAGAAAACAATTGGTAACACACTACGCCGTAAAGGACTGAAATCCTGCAGCGCCCGCAAGGTCCCCCTGATCAAGAAAGCACATGTACAGGCCCGTCTGGAGTTTGCCAATGAACATCTGAATGATTCAGAGGAGAACTGGGTGAAAGTGTTGTGGTCAGATGAGACCAAAATCGAGCTCTTTAGCATCAACTCAACTCGCCGTGTTTGGAGGAGGAGGAATGCTTTCTATGACCCCAAGAACACCATCCCCACCGTCAAACATGGAGGTGGAAACATTGTTTTGGGAGTGTTTTTCTGCTAAGAGGACAGGACAACTTCACCGCATCAAAGGGATGACGGACGGGGCCATGTACCGTCAAATCTTGGGTGAGAACATCCTTCCCTCAGCCAGGGCATTGAAAATGGGTCGTGGATGGGTATTACAGAATGACAATGACCCAAAACACACGGCCAAGGCAACAAAGGAGTGGCTCAAGAAGAAGCACATTAAGGTCCTGGAGTGGCCTAGCCAGTCTCCAGACCTTAATCCCATAGAAAATCTGTGGAAGGAGCTGAAGGTTCGAGTTGCCAAACATCAGCCTCGAAACCTTAATGACTTGGAGAAGATCTGCAAAGAGGAGTGGGACAAAATCCCTCCTGAGATGTGTGCAAACCTGGTGGCCAACTACAAGAAACATCTGAACTCTGATTGCCAACAAGGGTTTTGCCACCAAGTACTAAGTCATGTTTTGCAGAGGGGTCAAATACTTATTTCACTCATTAAAAAGCAAATCAATTTATAAAATTTTTGACATGCGTTTTTCTGGATTTTTTTGTTGATATTCCGTCTCTCACTGTTCAAATAAACCTACCATTAAAATTATAGACTGATCATTTCATTGTCAGTGGACAAATGTACAATATCAGCAGGGGATCAAATATTATTTTTCCTCACTATGTATTTTTTTAAGTCTTTTTTTGCTAAATTTTCCCTCTTGCAGAGTTTAAGGTCTGAAACAAAACTGAAATCGACATTGTTTAAAGCACCTGCTTTTTCGTCAAATGAGGACTAAACACTTTTGTACCCAACAGATTTGGAAACAACAGAGAGAACAGTGGCAAACTGTACAAAATAAATGTCTGGTTCAGCCCTAAACATTTCTCTTCCATTCACACTTTGGCCCTTAAGTGGCATTCAGAGCTCTATAAAGGGCCAATTAGTGTTCCTCTGAAAGCTCATTTTTGGTTCTCCCTATCCTAGCACAGCCACATGAACACAGTGCACACATACAAACAACTACGGCAAACACAGTGATAAATACAACATATATCAAAGTGCAAACTTCTCTCACAGCCCTGTACACAGATTTTTGTTCCCATAAGTGATGGATGGCATTGGTTGTACCAAAGCTCAAAAAGAAAATGTGCAACACATTGAAATAATAATAATAATGCATTTTAATTACATTATCTCACAAAAGTGAGTATTAGCCATTTTCCCTCCCCAGTGTCATGTGACTCGTTAGTGTTACAAGGTCTCAGGTGTGAATGGGGAGCAGGTGTGTTATATTTGGTGTTATCGCTCTCACTCGCCCTCATACTGGACACTGGAAGTACAACATGGCACCTCATGGCAAAGAACTCTGAGGATCTGAAAAAAAGAATTGTTGCTCCTTATAAAGATGACCTACGCCATAAGACGATTGCCAAGACTCTGAAACTGAGCTGCAGCACGGTGGCCAAGACCATACAGCGATTTAACAGGACAGGTTCCACTCAGAACAGGCCTCGCCATGGTCGACCAAAGAAGTTGAGTGCATGTGCTCAGCGTCATATCCAGAGGTTGTCTTTGGGAAATAGGCGTATGAGTGCTGTCAGCATTGCTGCAGAGGTTGAAGGGGTGGGGGGGTCAGCCTGTCAGTGCTCAGACCATACGCTGCACACTGCATCAAATTGGTCTGCATGGCTGTCGTCCCAGAAGGAAGCCTCTTCTAAAGATGATGCACAAGAAAGCTCGCAAACAGTTTGCTGAAGACAAGCAGAATAAGGACATTGATTACTGGAACCATGTCCTGTGGTCTGATGAGACCAAGATAAACTTATTTGGTTCAGATGGTGTTAAGCATGTGTGGCGGCAACCAGGTGAGGAGTACAAAGACAAGTGTGTCTTGCCTACAGTCAAGCATGGTGGTGGGAGTGTCATGGTCTGGGGCTGCATGAGTGCTGCCAGCACTGGGGAGCTACAGTTCATTGAGGGAACCATGAATGCCAACATGTACTGTAACATACTGAAGCAGAGCATCATCCCCTCCCTTCGGACACTGGGACATGATAATGACCCCAAACACACCTCCAAGACGACCACTGCCAGTCCATCACCTTTAGTCCATCACTAAAGGTGGTGGACTGGCCAAGCATGTCTCCAGACCTAAACTCTATTGAGCATTTGTGGGGCATCCTCAAATGGAAGGTGGAGGAGCACAAGGTCTCTAACATCCACCAGCTCTGTGATGTCATCATGGAGGAGTGGAAGAGGACTCCAGTGGCAACCTATGAAGCTCTGGTGAACTCCATGCCCAAGAGGGTTAAGGCAGTGCTGGAAAATAATGGTGGCCACACAAAATATTGACACTTTGGGCCCAATTCGGACATTTTCACTTAGGGGTCTACTCACTTTTGTTGCCAGCAGTTTAGACATTAATGGCTGTGTGTTGAGTTATTTTGAGGGGACAGCAAATTTACAGTGTTATACAAGCTTTACACTCACTACTTTACATTGTAGCAAAGTGTCATTTCTTCAGTGTTGTCACATGAAAAGATATAATCAAATATTAACAAAAATGTGAGGGGTGTACTCACTTTTGTGAGATACTGTATATAGCGCTTTTCAAGGACCCAAAGACACTTTACAAAATTAACATGAAGACAGAAACAAACAGCAGATCATTAGAAAACAGATAGAAAACAGAGAGTGCAATTGGGCATGGCTATGGGTAGGCGATTTTGAATGGATGAGTCTTGAGATGTTGCTGGAAGATGGGGATCATCTCAGAGTCATGGATGGTTTTGGGGAGAGTTCCAGAGCATAGGAGCAACCTTGGAGAATGCCCTGTCACCAGGGCATTCTGTCACCAGGGCACCAGGGCATTGAGCTTCAACACGGGGATTATGAGGTAGCCCGCAGTACTGGAATGGAGTGAGTGCGTAGGTTGATATGAAAGAAGAAGGTTGGTGAGGTAGGCAGGGGCGATATTGTTTAAGGCTTCATATGTCAGTAGGAGGATCTTGTAGTTAATGTGTTGGGAGATAGCAGCAGGACGGGAGAGGGAAGGTCTGGGTCTGGCAATGTTGCAGAGATGTAAGAATGAAGATGTTACAGTCTGTTTAATGTGCTGATCTAAGGAGTGTGTAGAGTCCAGAATGATGCCAAGGTTACGAGCATGGGGCATGGAGAAAACTGTCATTGACGAGTCTGAGAGTGAAAGTGCCAGTTTTGGTGAGGGTGGATTTATTTCCAATGAGTCAGAGTTCTGTTTTGTCACTGTTTAGTTTGAGAAAGTTTTCCTTCATCCATGCTTTTATTGCAGTCAGGCAGGATTTAATAGGGGTTAGAGGTGGGTTGGTGAGAGATTTGGTGGCTAGATATTTGTGTATCATCAGCACAGCAATGGAAATTAAGGTTGAAATGATGGAGGATTTGACCAAGGGGCAGGATGTAGATGATGAAAAGTAGACCAGGTACTGAGCCCTGGAGGACACCTTGAGTAACTGTGGCAGAGTGAGTGTTGCGTGGTACTGTACATGGTAACACTGTAGAGTATGTTGCAATCCAATGAAAAGCTGTGATTGGGCTGAAAGGAAGCTGCTCTCCAGGAGGAGTAGGGTGACCAAAAGACCAGAGGCAGCAGAACCAAGTGCTTGGATAGGGATGTAGGGTTTGATCTTAGTCTTAAGTTAGGAAGGAGCAGTTTCCCTTGCTCCTCCGTAGGCAAGCAGCTTGTTCTTGTAGTGGATTCAAACTTCAACTTGAATCCAGTGGAGTGTGTGGAGGAGTAGGGTAACAAGTGGAGAACTAAGGAAGGTTGAACAACCAATCTTCTGGAAGTTTCAGGGGTTTAGTGGCACAAGTAGAAGGCTAAACCAACCACAAGTGCCTGAATAAGTATGTGCCGCTTCCTGTGTAAGATAAGAACCTGTGCTAGAACCATAAGTTGTGGACATGGATTGGCTCTAAGCTGTGTAAAACAAGGCTGGAACAGTGACTTACTCCGGAGACAGTGGCGGGGATAGGGGTTTGATTGGGTGGTACATGTCAAAAGGCAACGCAGGTGTCTGAAGGCGAGCTCAGAGGACAGAAATCTTGTTGTGAAGCAGAAAGGCAAAAGCTCACTTGGTCTTGATTTTAAGCATGAATGCAGATTTTAAATATGGGGTCTCTTTTGGAGTCTCTTAGGGATATTTGTAGTTTAAGCAGGATGTGCCAAAATTTACCACAGGGATAACTGGCTTGTGGCAGCCAAATGTTCCAACACATTCTTTTTTTTATTCAGCTTCAGATTAAGTTATTTCAACCTAGTTAAGTGGAATTGAACAATTTGGATTTAGTAATTAGTTGAATCAAATCAGCATGGTTTAGAATAATTTTAGTTATGTTAACATATTCACTCAAGTTTTTTTTGACACATTTGAAGTGAATAGGAGAAGTATTTAACAGTCCAAACAACAAACGTTGTTCAACTCTCCCAGTATTTTTTTTTGCACTACGAGCCAGCATATATCCCAGTGCATTCCCATGTTGATACATTTGACGGAAAAAGATCGGTTGCTTGTTTTCAACAATCAAAACTAGTTTTCAAAAAGGAAGTTTGACACAAAATAACCTTAAAGCTTATTATGTTTTAGACAGCAAACTTCTGTGTATGCCTCAACAGAAGTCCATGACTTATTCTAGCAATTACTATTGTAGTGACATACAGCTGATAGAAGACGTTTGATGGATCCTCCCTCATGAAAGATGCAAGGCCACGTAGAAACAAAGCTCTTTTATTCTGGTTGGAGTTCCGAATAATGAGAGGCCAGGAGAACGCCAGCGTTTGAAGAGCAAAAAAGAAAGTGAGAAAGAACAAAAAAGTATTATATTATGAGTGAGTGTGAGAGAATGAGGGTGTGTAGAGCAAATTAATCAAACCAATTCCAAGATTTCTATTCTGTCCTCAATTGTTTATTTGTTTTATGCTTTAATTTTAGAGTACATTAAGACAAACTGTGTGAATTTCAATAAAAACTGGTAAAACTTTTGACCGGTAGTGTATTTTTTCTCATGTAATTTGATATAAATAAAATCACAACATATAAATGGCAGAAAGCTGGCATTTTTTTACAAGGACCACAAGCTGAAAAATGTAGGTGCATACATATACACTTAGGAGCACAATTCAATTCTTGAGGTAGAGTTTTTATTGTCTCTAGTGCTGACAATTAACCACAACAATTATTGAAAATAATGAAGAGCTGAAAATATACTGTAGTAAATCGTATGAGCAGGGTGTTAATATTGACATGCCCTCTATCGATTCCCACAACAACCAGCCAACCAGACCACACCACACCCATCAGAATATTGAATCCACCTGTTTCCTATAGACTTTGCACTACTTAAAGCCCTCAGTTTGTCCATATCTATTGTGAGGTATTGTTTTCCTGAATCTACTGAACCCGTCATAAGTATTTTGATTACCCTGAGTTTAGTATGTATGATCCAAGTGCAGAGCACTGTAAGAAATCAGCCGTTTCGTAAAGTGGTTAAAATAATGATCGCGTTCCCGGTCATCAAGGGAGAGAGTAATTCAATTATTTATTGCAGCATGATAGTCTATTGTTCATGATGTTACAGACTCGGTCTTCATACACGATGTCTTACGAACTCAATCTCATCTCACTCAAATCGGTTTGATTTCTCACGGCTTTTAAACTCACTGCACAGTGGTGTCACCTTTTGGTCAGGAATAAATGTCCAATGTAATTATCATATAGACATCTTTTCAACATTATCCAACATGACTTCGTAGCACAGTGGTTAAGCGTGCGCTTTCTGAAGGGAAATTGTAATGCCCGGTTCGTATCCCATGTTTTCTTGCCTTTCCAGCTAGCATTTTTCAACTCTGCATCTGTTCTAATGTTTTGTATTAATTAGGCAAGAGTGTCATAAGATACACAAAATAAAACAAATTATTATACAATACAGTAAACAGTATCGTTTGCACTCAAAAAGTTAAACATGGTCTAGAATCGACCTCGCACCATAGCAAGCAAGAAATTGGGAGTCAGCAACCCTACTAACTGCGCCATTGCTGGACTTGTAAAGCTAACAACCTTTTGAAATAAATTAATAAATAATGTGACCATTAGAAGTTGCTGTTCAAAATTATCAGGCACTGAAGTGCACTGAACAACCATAAAAGCCTGCATTTTCCAAAGAGGCTTTGGAAAAAGCATGTGATTAAACAAGGCTTCAGACTTCATCAATCGTGGTATTGCACTGATGCAAGCCTTGGCCCTTTCGCATGGATTAGAATGGGGCTTGCTTTGAAATTTCAACCCAATCAGAGAATTTAGCTCAATCTCCTGATCAGCAATAATTTAAAAACATTTGCATCCTTGGTATTATTGGGTAGTGATGGGAAATCAAGGCTTTCTGAAGTATTCAAGGCTTTCGTCAAATTGGCCGGAAAATGGTTAATTCTCTCAAGGCTTTTAAACTCACTGTACGGTGGTGTCTGCTGATTAGGAATAAATATCACATGATCAGTGTTGACTTTGTGGTGCAGTGGTTAGGTGTGTGCTTTCTGAAGGGAAATTAAAATGTTTGGGCCGTAACCAATGTTCTTCTTGCCTTTCCAGCTAGCATTTTTCAGCTATGAATCCGTTCTAATATTTTGTATTATTAAGGCAAGAGTGTCATAAGAGACAAAATAAAACGATTTATTCAAAGAACAATAAACAGTATCGTTTGCACTCAACGTTAAACACTATCTGGATTCGATCTCGCACCAAAAAAAGTAGAAAAAACAAGTTACTATACTGTTATGGTGCATGTCCACTATTCCAGCGCAAATTCGCCTGCAAACGTGCTGCCTTGCCCCAGATGGCAGCTTATGGGCGTATCTGCTATGGGTGTAGTGTTGACATCCCTTTGTGAACTTTTTTTAATTTGAAACATGAAACCAACCAAAATTATTTTTCTCACTCAGAGAATATTTTTTTCTTTCATGGCAAAACAACATACTTTTTTCTTTCATTCGTGAATGACATTTACACAATAACTATCAATAAAGGCGACAATAAGTAACTTTTTCATCAAGTGAAAAGACGAGAGAATCGTGGAATCTACCAGAAATAATTAATAAATGTTGTTGCTCTCAATAGATTCGAACTTAGGTCTTCCACATGAGAGCCACTGACTTTAACCACTACGCCACGGCATTACACGTTTCAGCAGTTGCTAGACTCCATTGAGGATTGTGTTAAACTGACTAACGTTTCTTAAGTTTACCTCCACCATAGCGTCTATGAAATGTATTGCTTTTGCCACTGGCCGTTTTAACAGCTTATTAGCCAGTAATAGGCTTACTAGTATCGACTAACTTCCTAGGAATAATCATAAGAATTGAGCAAACGCTAGAGAGACCGAAGATGAACTTTTCCATGTCAGAAACAGTTGCAATATAACCGTATACAGTTTCAGTTAAGGCTTACTATAACGTAACTACTGTATGTTTTAGCCAGCAAATGTGTTTGTCTATCCTGACCCAAAACGCATGCACGGATGCGTACTTCGAAAATCCACCAGAAACAGTCGCAATATAACCATAAACTGTTTTAATTCAGGCTTACTATAATGCAGATACTGACGGTTTTAGCCAGTGAAGTTTTCGTCTATACGGAGTAATTCAAAACGCGTACTTCGCTTCGCCTGCGAGGAGATACGAACTCGGGACCTATAGTCACAAGTCCGCTTCTCTAACCACTGCGCTATTTAGCAAGGGGTAGTCAGTCACTCACTCACTCACGTCACTCAGTAAGAGACATTCGCTATTCATGGCCGGCAATAAACACAGCACATTTAACAACACAGAGCTAACTTACAAAACTGACCTGAGTCACCAACAATCTCCAATCCTTATTGCGCTTGTCCCCAGTTGTAATTTGCTTTTCCTCCAGTTCTTTGCAGAATATTTCACATGGAGCAAAAATATTTCACATGAGCCGCTGCAGTACAACGATGGACCAACAAGGAAGACCATCTCTTGTTTATGAAAGACTCTACTTCCATTGGATAAACGCCTTGTGTTAGCTGGATTTATTTGCATAATATTGACTGTGGCCCAATTTCTTGATGCGCCGGAACAGCTCAAACAGCCACGCTGCCTTCCCGAGATGCTTTGCACAACCGTCAAAAAAGCCTTGACATTATTCATAGAAATTGAACTGCATCTGTCCGAGGCAGCGGGCGCGCCGGAGTAGTGAACGTGCACTGTTAAGATTCGGTAGCTGAGTGGGTTGAGCTAGTGATGGACAAATGAGGCTTCATTAGCGTTATTTTAGCAACAGGATATTATGCTGGCAGCACTCAAATTTTCTTTATCACAATAAAAGCCATCATTTAAATCTATAAGGCAATTTAGTCAACATTTCAGTCCGTAAAAAAGAACAGACACGAACAATATTGGAACGGACATTAAAAATAAAATGTACAGACTAGACTGCCAACTATTGCCTTACATATTTTCATTGATGGCTTATATTTTGAAAAAGAAAATCAGAGTTAGCGCTGCTAGCATAATATTCTGCTGCTAGAAGAACGGCAATGAAGCCTCGTCTGGCTATCACTAGGTTGAGAACATATTAGATGCTCTGTGTAAGTGCGTTCGTATCCTGCCTCACAAGGATATTTTATTTCCACATGCACATCTGTTTCATGTATTTCCATGATATTTTTCCCAATCGGACATGCTACAGTATATTATATTAAAGACCACGGTTTATCCATTGTTCTCTTTCTCTTTATATCTTTTCAGAAAGCAGTATACATTACTTACCCAGGGCCAAACAGTACCCTGTTTTTTGATGTTAGTAATAAACCCTGAATTAGAATACTCAATCATCTGTTGTCAACAATAAGCCCATTCAAGCAAGGTCATAACAATACCATACATGAATGGGGTCTCCAACCTTTTTGTGTATAAGAGTAAGTAGTTTTTTTATTTATTAAACATATTCTAAGCCACATTTTTTTTTTACTTTCAAATAGACACATTTTCAGTTGATATTATGATTATTTAAATGGATTTTTTTAATGTATATATTTGTTTATGTATTTGTCCTTTAAGAGGCGCTCTTGCGACAGACGCTAGAGCCCATGGGTTTTAGCCTTCTTGCTAGAGCACCCGACTCCCATCCTGAGGGCTCAGGTTCGAGTGCAAGTAGGACCTGTTACATATGCGTAGAGTAATGCTAAAAAGAGCCTATTCCTGGTATAGGATTGCAGTATTCAAATTATGGAATGGCCTTCGTAGCTGCATTTGATGGGTGGAAACCAATTTCATTTGCTAGGTCATTGTTACATAAGATGTTTTACCAGCATAGTTGTAAAGGCTCCTGTAGTGGACACATTTTGCTGATTGCAGATGTAACTGCATATTAATTGTCAGGTTCAACACAGTAAACACTTTATTTTGTTGAACTGTTATGTCTCTTCTGTAAAGTTCCAAATGGTAAAAAAAAACATTCACTTTTGAGACTTTTCTGAGCTATTTTTGCTTACTTCATAGCAAAGATTAAATATTGATAAGTGAAATTAAAAAAAAAAAAAAAAAAAATAATCTCCTGTAGCAATGCATCAAATCTTAACACATCAAGTCTTATAGAATCTAACAATCAGTGGTTTGTTCCACTAATGACATTAAATAATTTCAAAATGATAAATTCTCTGATCTATCAGAGCCCATGTTTGAAGAAATTGTAATTAAAAAGAGATGCACATGAATACTGAGTACATAGGCCTACAAAGTCTATTGGTGTTTTTGTGGCATGGCCTTCCTGCACTAGTCTTATTCTGTACCTGACCCTCAGGAGATTCTCTGATGACAGACTACACAATGCCATAGCACATAGCACAGTGTTTAGAGCCCCTGCCTATGACTTTCATTAGCGTTGACATACGGCTGGGCCTTTGTTTGCCCGAACCAATCTGTGCCTAGCGATACGCTCAGGTTGCTTAAACCAGCAGGCTAGATGAGGCGTCTCTCCTGTGCCAATATGGAGCCTCTCACCTGTTTGTTTGTGTCTTTGTCATTATCTGTTCATTTGCCTACTTGCCAGAGCCTGTAAAAAAACACAATACAAGGGAAAACCATTTTCTCTGTTCATTTTAGGAACTCCTATATAAGCCAGTGAGACTGACTAGGACATAATTTGTCCTTGGTAGTACTGAAATGTCCTGTCAGGTATCCGTTGTTGGTACAAGTGTGTCCATTTCCTGACAAGGAGCACACACATTGCTGTGCTGAAATGTTCTACCCCTAACCTTGACTTCATTGATGGGCATTCTGAGCATGACAGCAATCCCTTTCTCCTTCAGTAATGCCAGAAGGAGAGAACTGCAGGTCGCCCTGTGTCCAGTCAAATGGAATTATTAAGTATTAGCGATAAATAACCTGGGTGATTGATTCTGGGTCACAGCAGGGGTTGTCGGGTTTTTTTTGGGGGGGGGATCTCAAGTTGGTGTTCTTCCAAGTATTGATTAGCTATCTGGGAACAACAAAAGTGGAAGAAGTTTTGTTTTGAGGGAGAAAGCACTTCCAAATTTGGCATGGTGAGCTTTTATGGCCTCTGACCATTTCACTATTTTAAAATACAGTATAATGTATTCTTATAGTACAGAAGTATTTGTTTGATCAACTATTTTCTCTTCCCAGGAAATTCAGTGAAGGGTAAAACGCCTTGACAGAGAGAGGAACAAATAGGAGGAAGAGAAATAATTCACAGTGGATAATGCAGCTTATGTTACAACTTTAAACTAGAAACCGATTGTAGTTTGCCAATCCAGACATGAACAGCATGGCGTAGCCACAGGGAGGCTGTAAAGGACAGCCGTTCCAGATTACTTACGGAGAGAGATCCATCACTATGGTGCCATGGGACTGGAGGTGGCAGCACAGATAAAGGAGAGGAAAAGAGAGGAATACAGAAAAACATGTTTTAAACAAGAGGACCTGAATGACTCTCCATTCTTACGGTCTAAAAATCAATTCCTCTAACAAGTAGACACATGCATGCAGCATGTGATGGAGCTGGCAGACTAGATGCTGCAGTCTGGTCACGTCATCACACACCTATCAGTCATCTTAACAGCCACCACTGTGCATTTGCTGTATTCCAGTTCTCACCACATTTGTTTTTTACCTACTGAAACACTTGGGCTCATGCACACACAAGGCACTTTGCTGTCAGACGGGAGAGCTATTGGTACCTCATCCCGATTAGCGATTGACACATTCACATTGACTACTTCTCAGCAGAGAATGCCATGGAGAGGATAAGTTTTCCTCACATTCAAGAAATACCCTCTTCAACGAAGCACAGTGTGAAGTGAGTTCGCAATCGGACATAAGACGAGCACCAAGTGGTCACAAGGTCTACAAAGTCTGCAGGTTGCCACAGCCTTAAATCTGCTCAGCTACTAATTGAAATAGCCAATGCATTTTTCTGTCACGTCTCGCATATTTAGTTTCAAGAGCTAAGCTAAACAACAGCCCCATTTCAGCCCCTCTTAGGGAGTTTTTCAGAGCCACTGTGCTCCAACACTGTTGTTGCTTGCTCCTTGGGGTTTTAGGCTGGGTGTTTTGTAAAAGCACTTTTGGACAATTTCTGATGTAAAAAGGGCTTTATAAATACATTTGATTGATTGATGAATAGGAGCTGTTGAGCTGGCATGTGCATAATTTGTAAACACTATTTCAGTGCGGCAATTGTACCAGCTACATCGCAAACAAACATTGTGAGTCAGAATACGATCTAGGTGTAAGGTGCACATTGCAATTATTCAGGGGAGGGAAAAAAACAAACAGAAAAATTGTTCTGAGCAATTTTTTGATACAAATTTAATGACATGTTGAAGATGTAAACTGTCATATATTAATTTCAAAGTCAAATCTAGTCTCTAAGTACCAAAAAACAATGAACAAAATGAGCATAGTAAAAACCCACAATAGACAGAAGGTTTGTTTCATTTCAAATTGCCTTGACTCAAACCTACTCTGTAGAATATGACAGTATCATCATTCAAGCAATGTCTTAAGCAAACCATTTTGGAGTGAACCACATGAGTGCTTGAACATCATGACTACATCAACAAACAATATGAATGACAATGGCTAGTATTGATTATTAATACTCCTGTTATGTTCAACTGTAAGGAACAGCAATAATGTTCCCGGGCCAAATTGAATGCATGTTGAACCATCCGAAAGTAGTTAAAAAAATATTTTTCTCCATAAACATTATGTTTAGCTACTCCCTTGGTGGCATTGTAATCCAGGATCATCTCAGTTTTCTGGTCCTCACCTTCCTTATGCAGTGTGCTCATCAGCACAACATGATTCCTTCTTTTAGGACAGTAGGAGACCAGAGCTGTGGTGTCTGTAAAACCAAGCTTCGAAGATTGTGGGGCCCTGTCCTTGATAGACAGCAGTTCAGCAGGGAGCTCCTGTACATTATTCCTAACAGTTCCGACCATTGTAAGCTTCCACTTCAGCAGCTCCTGACGCAGCGTGTCGGAGGTGAAAAGGTTGTCACAGGTGATGTTGTGGCCATTGAGACCCTGGATCATGTCAGGAACCACCCATGCCTTGGTTTCTCTCTGGTGCTCCTCCAATAGGCTGTGTGTGCGTGTCTGTCTGTTTGTCTCTGTCCCTGAGTATGGATGGCGTTTTCCCATGGGAAATACAAGGCTTCTGTCTTAGGTGGAATGATATTTGTTACTTCTTGAAATTTTGTGTGCGCACGCGTGTGTGTGTGTGTGTGTGTGTGTGTGTGTGTGTGTGTGGGAGGGATTAAGCAATCTCATTGTGTCTCACTTGAAAAGAAAACAAATCAGTTTTAGTCTTAATTTGATATTTCTACTCTTTGTAGCCTCCATTTATAAATGTAAGTTGTGGGCCACAAAGGATGACAAGCTGAAATTATTTCCAATATAAAAATGAAAAAAAACATTAAATCTATGAATAACTTTATTCTACTCTCTGGTTTGTAGGATTAAACTGTATTGAGCTACTACTAAGTGGGATTGGTCAACGGAAGACAATGAACTGTTTATTTTCAGTAGTAGTAGTTTAATTGTACAGACAAAACAAGACCCAGAGAACCAGCAGGGGATTTAGGTATGGGCAACAGGGGCAGCAGCCTAATTCTGGTTTGAGAGCTAGGCAGATTACTGCCTGGGAAGGTCTCCCGATCAGAATTTACGAGATGGGAAGGCCTCCCAAATAGCACCCCTCTAACTTTGTACAGTATAATGCAATTAGTCAAATCAGTCACACAACGAAATGCTACCAAATAAACCACAATTAATTCCTAATACTATCAATATACAGTTTCACAGAATTAATGTTGCATTTTTTTTCTGGTTTGGGCAAAGTCGTTAACAATAATATAAAACTAGTCTGCACACCACTAAGGTGAATTGGTTTAGACTTGACTCTTGGTTGACAGTGCTGGGGGATGGATAATGTATTGATGCTCGAGTGCCAAAGCAACACATGTGGATAAGAAAAGGACTAAGCCATCAGGTGCCCAGTTTAGGAAAAAAGAGAAAAGAAAAAACTTGCAAAAGATAATGGTATGCAGCTATGATATTATGCATGTAATGAAATAGTATAACACTTATGTATGGTAGCCTATGTATGGAGTTAGATGTGTCTCAATATTCGTAAATATATCTAGAAAATCTGCGTATATTCATCACAACTCACAAATAAAAATAGGATTTGTAAATGTGAAAAAATATTTTGTGAATAAAAATCTTCTGTAAATACGTAAACGTTTCACAAATATAAATACAATTTGTGAATATGTAAAAACCTATTTCACAAATAAAACACAAATCTGTAAAACATTTACAACTGTTGCTTAACATTTACAAGTGTTGACTTACATTTACAAATCTTAAGTTTATATATGAGTATAACGTTTATTCGTATAACAATATTTAACCGCATCACCAATGGGTAATACAACGCCAAGCGTGTTTTTGGCTTCAGGCAACTAACTTAAGCAGTTATGTCAGCCTACATCTGGTTGGCTAGCTAGCCAGCTAGTAGGCTACTGTAGCTTTGGTTCATTCAGTATGAGTCTTGCACATCTAGGTAGTGTTAGTGGTTATACAATTGTGCTCATAAGTTTGCATTCCCTGGCATCAAATTTAAAGACACCTTTTTTCTCTTGCTTTTAGTTCAGTCTGACATTGTCCCTTGGTTTTTGTCAAGGCCACTCTATACTTATTTTTAACATCCTCTTACTGTGTTTTAATCAGTTGTTGGTTTTATTTGATTTCTCTTAACTTCTTATTGCATTACTTTGATTTTACATAATTTTAGTTGTCTTAAGTGTTTTCCATTTTAGTCTTGTATTATATGCACTATTGTATTATATTATGTATTGTTGCCTTTTATTTATTATTCCTTTAATCATGTATACACAGACCCAGTGGCACTGGGGCATTGCCTCCCAATGAATTATTTTCCCCCAAAAAATAGTTTGGGTAAGATGTTGGGAATGTAGGCTAGCTCTCTTGCCTTCATCTGCTGTTGGGAATGTAGGCTAGCTCTCTTGCCTTCATCTGAAAATGCGATCGAAGATGTGCTTTAAGTGATGTGATCACTAAGCTACAAAGAATGTGCAACTACTGCAGTTACTAAAGATTTCAAATTTGATTGACAGCTGTGTATTTTGCTAGTACATAGCCTCAGCCACCATCATTTTCCAGCATTGCCTTAAACCTCTTGGGCATGGAGTTCACCAGAGCTTCACAGGTTGCCACTGGAGCCCTCTTCCACTCCTCCATGACGACTTCACGGAGCTGGTGGATGTTAGAGACCTTGTGCTCCTCCACCTTCCGTTTGAGGATGCCCCACAGATGCTCAATAGGGTTTAGTTCTGGAGACATGCTTGGCCAGTCCATCACCTTTACCCTCAGCTTCTTTAGCAAGGCAGTGGTCGTCTTGGAGGTGTGTTTGAGGTCATTATCATGTTGGAATACTGCCCTGCGGCCCAGTCTCCGAAGGGAGGGGACCATGCTTTGCTTCAGTATGTCACAGTACATGTTGGCATTCATGGTTCCCTCAATGAACTGTAGCTCCCCAGTGCCGGCAGCACTCATGCAGCCCCAGACCATGACACTCCCACCACCATGCTTGACTGTAGGCAAGACACACTTGTCTTTGTACTCCTCACCTGGTTGCCGCCACACACGCTTAACACCATCTGAACCAAATAAGTTTATCTTGGTCTCATCAGACCATGGTTCCAGTAATCCATGTCCTTAGTCTGCTTGTCTTCAGCAAACTGTTTGCGGGCTTTCTTGTGCATCATCTTTAGAAGAGGCTTCCTTCTGGGATGACAGCCATGCAGACCAATTTGATGCAGTGTGCGGCGTATCGTCTGCATGGCTGTCCTCCCAGAAGGAAATCATTCACACAAAGTAAAATCACAACCCTGATCATGTGCACCAAATGTAATCTCACTGAGTGACAAATAACAACAGATATTTTGTTATGGCTATTATGCCGCCACTGTTTGGCCAAACTGAATTTACTTGCATGTTACATTGCAATAGTTCAGGACATTTACCTCAAATGGCATTATAATACAATATTATGCCACAGATAAATATGGATACTTCAAATGTCTGACACTATCAGAGCAGTATAACACCTTAAGCACCAAACAATGTAACTAGGTAGTTGGTGGGAATTTTTAGAATGTAATAAATGTAGCCTAATTGTATGGTAAATATAACTGTATGGATATTTATCAGTCTTCCCCAGCGCAGAGCATATTAATGAATTCACCTTTTGCTTGTTGTACGATAATGATGGGGTCAGAAGAGATAAGTAAACATACCTTTGAAAATTATAATGATTAAGTATGTATATTAACATCAATGATTGGGCAAACTATTTTTTTAGAATTGTTTAATTTCGATGATCAAAAGACTATTACAGATGGCAGCAATAAAACCAATACCTTTCCAGATTTTCATTTATTTGGAAAATGCCCTCCCTATTGTTAATGTAACAATATATTGACTTTGGTAGGGCATGGACATATAGCCTATGTACCCATGTGTTATTGTTAAATTACAACTCAGATTTCATTTTAATTTAACTGCCATGTCTACAATTTAAAAGGTAAAATTGATCATTTTAGCCCTGTGGAGAAGTAGAAATGAATGAAAACAGAGAAATTACTAAACTACTGAGAATGGATTATCTACTGAGGTTTAAACACATAACACCCTCTCAACCAAAGGCACATTTTTAATAGCAAAATCATTGGTTATAATGTTCATGTCACCAGAATGATTTAATGTGACATGAATGATTTAAACTAATGCTAGTTTAGACTGACACTCCCCTAGCATTTATTTTTGATGAAATAATCATGGCAACATTGCATTCCACTAAACATTTGCTTATATTAGCAAGTCATTGTACAAATAAAAACAGAGAATTAGCTTAGCTACATGAGCATAGATTAGCTACTAAGGCTTGAAAGCATGACACCATCTCTAAATGGTCAAATTATTATTAGCTAAACCGTATGTTATATTGTTCATGTCACCAGAATGATTATTGAAGGACTAACGTTAGATTAAACTGAGGATAGTGAAATATATTTCCTTTAGCTAACGTTACTAGCTAGCTAAGGTCAATAGCATTTAGCATTAATGTTAGACATTTTTTGACTCTGCTAGGTAGTTTTTTAGAAATGAAATAATCATGGCAACATTACATTCCACTAAATATTTGCCTATAGTAGCAAGTCATTGTACAAATGAAAACAGTGGCATAATTAGCTACTGAGGCTGGAATTCATAACCCCATATCTAAAAGGCAAATTATTAATAGCTAAACTGTCTGTTATAATGTTCATGTCATCAGAATAATTTTAAATGGAGTAACTAGCCAGACTCATGAAAAAAGCCAATAGCTGCTAACTAATGAGGCAATATGAATACCATGTACAGTATAGTGTGTGGCATTGGGGGTTAAAGAGGGACAACAATATATTGTTTTGCTGGATGTAGCAAGGTGCCCCATGATTTCACATTATATTTTTAATTTTACAAACTCTCCTGAGTATTTCATACAATACATTCACATCGGTACTGAAGAGTATTTCCGCAAAAAGTATCCCGTGTACATTACACTGGGGGGATGGAAAATAAGGCCTTTATACACTGCATTGTCCCGGGCTAAAACTGGCCCCGGGTTAGCTTAGCCTGCGTTCACACAAGAGTTTGTTAACCCTGGGCTAAGGCTTAAACCTAGGCTGAGGATGCACTTCTGTTCCTAAGCCCTGGGCTCACAGACAAATACGACACAACACCTTTTTACATTCTATGATAAGCTGCAAATGTTACGTTCTCTCTGGCATGCGAATAATGTTACAGTAGCCTACATCACTGACACATGATCAATGTTACGCTACAACGATTCAATTAACGACTTCATGACATCGACTGATCAGGATGCCCACCTTATCGGTATTTGCTTGAACAACTTAGTTAAAACTACGCAAAGAAAGAAAAACGTTGGTCAACCTTCATTCTTTCGATATATTTGCTGGATTTACATCCAAAGCAAGCTGCAATAACTACGTAGCTAAGATTTAGCAGGCATAATGAAACCACAAAACTTTGCAAAGTGAAAGGACCAAAACAGACGGAGCTGTTGGTAACGGTGCACGTCACAAGCGTATGTAAATTAAATGAAAGGGCAGGTTTTGTGATTGGACAATAAATGTTCTATGGTTTTGTTCTTGATTACGTTTCACACTTTATTTTGTCAGAGTTTTTCTGGGGCTAGCCCTGAAAAGTCGGTGCTAACCCTGCTCCAGAGCATGGCCAGCTAGCCCTAGGCTAAGGGTGGTGCTTTCCCACTTCAAAATATGCAAGTGTGAACACTTGCCTAGCCCTGGGCTTAAGAGGCCCTTAGCCCAGGGCTTAGGATGCTCTTAGCCCTAAGCTAAGGTGTAGTGTGAACAAGTCTAGTGTGTTTGGATGTATTACACAATCAATCTCCGAGGCAAATGAGCACAAGCAAATTAACAATAACATCAAAATAGGATTTTTTTTTATATTAGATCATGTTCTCTACATTAGCTTACATAAGGTCTAACCATTTCCGGGTGCTCCACCTTATAATATTCTTTAACCTATGTAAAGTATTATTGAAATTGTAATTTTGTTTAATTTATAATGTCCCCCAGATAGTTTTCCTTTGAAAATGCAGCCTACACAACACAAATTATAGACACACCACATACATTTATTTTGAAGGCAACATATGAAAATCGGATGTCTTATTGTTGCTGACTAATCTCTAACGTAGTCTTACTTTTGCTACCGAAGTTTAACAAATAATAGGCCTGCAAGTATAGAGCGGTATAGTTGTTTTTAACGGTTAAATGAATGGATTTCGTTTAATGCCAACTCCTTTACATGAACCGTACTTGATCAGTTGCATGGATATCGTGGAGGTAGTAACAGCTGGCCACAATCAATCACTTGCGGTTACTGAATCACAGAATTGCGAACTCCTTTTAAATTTCGCAGTTCGAAATCGAGCCTAAACATTTAACTAGAATCGAAATTGGTACACCCCTATATCCGCATGTCAGTGTATTTTCTAAGCCCATATAGCGTAATTCAAATGACAAGGAAATCCTCTCCTCTTGAAAGTCATTAGCCGCTGCACAACTTTGGTACATGGCAGCTACATTTACGTACTACCTTGCTGGTTAAAACAAAATATTAGCTGGTTACAGTCCTAACCCGCTTACCAGTCAAGTAGATACAGGTCAGTAAACAAAACAAACGTGTTGGACGGGCATTTGATTTCCAAAATGGGGCACTTCATCCTACTTACCAATAACGATTAGTAACTTCAGCACGATGGACGCAAAGCTAATATTCCTAGAATGTATGGCTGCCTAATCCTATGGGCTATTAGGCTATTGTCATTCGACGTAACCATCCCATATTCACAGTGACAGTGGAATAAAGCAATTTAACAAGAGGCTTACAAAACTAATTACGGAAACATGAATATATGGCGAATGAAACCATCAAGGATGTACAGTACCTTTATGCAGTATGACAGGACGCAGCAACACAAATAGACATCGCA
Source organism: Esox masquinongy (assembly GCA_016801175.1). Classification (NCBI taxonomy): domain Eukaryota; kingdom Metazoa; phylum Chordata; class Actinopteri; order Esociformes; family Esocidae; genus Esox; species Esox masquinongy. The sequence goes on along the minus strand of JACXGI010003189.1, from coordinate 45,356 downwards.
AAGCCCAAATCAACGACATTACAGGTACCAAAGAAATAAGAACATACTCACAATAACAATGTACCTTCGACGTTGTATGCCAGGTGTACTTTTCGTAGTTGATCCATTGAAAGTGCCACACAAATCGTTTAACACAAATCCTTTCCCTAAATGAGACAGTTGGTTCCTCGCGATTTCCATGTTTTCTCGAAAAAGGTTTGGCCAGTAACTCTGCCAACAAATCAATTTCTTCTTCTCCATAGTGCCTTAAAAAACAATAGGGCTCAGTACAAATCTAAACAAAAAACCTAACAGAAAGCACTGCATCTACTACATCCTTACCCTGAACGGTTGCTAGTTGGGGGTTTGGTCGACCCTTCCTCACAATTTCCATGTTTAATCGAAAAAGGCTTTGCCAGTAAATACGCCACAAAATGCATTTCTTCTCCTCCATTGTGCGTTAAAAAGACAACAGGGCTCAGTACAAATCTAAACAAAAAATTTAACAATCTAAACCTCACTAAAGAAAGTCAAAATAAATCTTAGACGTTCCTCCATGACGTCCTAACTAGTTTTATCTGTTAGGTAGCTAGTTTTATCTCAGTTAGGTAGCTCTCCGATCACACCACCTGAAAAATGAGCACGCAGGCAAGCTAGAAGACTGCCACGTGCCAAAGGACAGGCTCATTATGGCAAACTCGAAATCTGATTGGTTGAAGGATATGACAATCAACAACCTCCTCCCCATTTGCTTCAGCAGAAAATGGGATTAACTCGAAATTCTATAGGTCTCAGGATAGATTTTCACCCGGAGACAGTACATGTGGAAAATCTGACTGGATAAAAGTTATGATTTATCTGAGCTGCACTGGAAACAGCACAACCGAGGGAGAGAAAAGCAATGAAACTACGTCAGTAGACTGATGGGAACGAACTTTGTAAAATACATCTAGCATTAATGAAAATATATATTAAATTATAAAAATATAATTTTCTGATTCTGACATCACTAGGCCAGCAAAAAAGGCCTCTGGTCAGCAGCAGGTTCAAAAAAAATCTTCTTGTATACCAAATAATAACTTTATCAAGTCGTCAATGTTTTGTAATTATTAGCGATATCAAATGTTAACTAGCGTGTCATTAATTACCATTTCTGAAATTTCCAACATAGTTTAAAAAATACGACCTCATTCCCAATTATCGTCTACCTTACTATTTTGTTCAATTGCATTATATTTCTATTGATGTTGCAAATGACATACGAGAGCGTTTTAACTCCCTTACTTGCCGTCCGGTAAAGAAAAAAGACTGATCAAATTAACATTACGTGATGTCTGGTCTGCCGTACATGTGGTATTTCACGATTTGCAACTTGTCTGCTAAAAATTGTTTATCAAACAAAGTCAGATACAGGTGGCAAGATGAGTGACTCAGAGACAGGAAGGCAATCAAGATTTGAACTTCCGGTCAGATTGGTGAATCGTCTTGTTCAACCATCTTTGATCGCAGAGACATTTGGTCCCAGAATTCAGTGGAATGAAAACAAAAATGGCTGCGCATGTAAACAGTAATTAGCCAAACAAGCTCAACATAACCTTCATAAAAGTGTTTTTCACTGATCGTATTTGTCCATTACTAAATATGCAAGAATCGGAATTCATTATTTTTCACCATCTTTAGTGAAATAGTGAATAATCACGTAAATAAAGACATTATTAACACACAAACCATTGTCTGCTGGTTAGCATATGTTTCATTGATAAGACAAGTGGAGTGATCCTCAGGAAATTATCACATCTTAGATGGTTGCTCAATAAATATTCAGTATACTCTTTAACAGTACTACTGCTCTAAATAGTTTCAAAATATAATTTTAACCAGTTGAAATCAGAATACTGCTCCATATCTAATAAGCAACATGGTGTTTATGGGCTGCTGTGGTGGCAATTTATGTTGTCATAATATTCAATTCTGGAATTGTCAGCGCATACTGAAATAATATGCATTAAGAAATCACGCTGAGGGGCCTGCAGCGATATTTCAAAATGTACATGCGAAAAGGTTTAAATATGTCATTTGATGCTATAGAAGTAGCGTTTGAAGCATTTTTCACATATTCAGAATTGCTGAAAAACCATTACGCCCAACTTAATGGGTCCCAATTGCAAATATGTTCCTTTAGAGGAGATGGACTTATACACCTCTTTTCAAGATTTTATTTTAAACATGGTGAGCTTGCAAATGTGGGGAACCTCAATAGCGCAACCAAATATCAAACTGCGTGAAGATCGGACATTTGTTGCCAGAGAAGTTCATTTTTTAGTGTTTTTCACAAATTCAAAATGGCCGCCAAACCATTAAAGCGACGTTAATGAGTCCCAATGGCAAATATGTTCCTTGTGAGGAGGTGGACTTATCTACCTCTTTTCATGGCTGTATTTAAAACGGAGTGAGTATGGTGACCTTGCTAATGTGAAAAACCTCAATAGCGCCACCGTGTGGTTGATAAAAAAATCCTTGCAGTAATTTTTTCCGTATGGTCCTTGTCAACATACGTACTAAGTAGAATTATTATACCATTATCCTTGTAGGCGATGTGTCTATATATGTGCAAAACCATGCCCCCTCACATGTTCATTGGTCAATAGCATCCATGTTTTTTGACATAATGATCTGGCTGATATAACTTTTGAAGACCATGGTCCCTAGATGCCAAATATCAAAGTATGTGAAGATCGGACATTTGGTGCCAGAGGAGTTTTTTTTTTAGTTTTTTGTGTTTTTTATGTTTTTCAAAAAATCCAGAATGGCGGAAAATCCATCATGGCGGACTTTATGGATCCCAATGGCAAAAATGTTCATCATGATACACCTATAGGAGATACACCTATGTACCAATTTTCAAGACTCTAGGTCACAAGGGGTAGGCGCGGTGAGCTTGCAAAAAGTGCAACTTTGGAGGCTTGTGACAGCGCCACCATGAGGCCAACATGCATGCCACTACATCAGAAGTTGCGGCCCTTGGCCCTTTACTACCATAAAAATTTGGGCACCTTTAAGCCATTTAATCTCATGGGAATTTGCAAAAAAACACCCTTTTTTGCCAGAATAATAATAATAATAATGAACCGGAACAAACACAATAGGGTTTCACTAATGAACTGCTGAAACCCTAATAATAATAATAATAATGAACCGGAACAAACACAATAGGGTTTCACCAGTGAACTATGGAAACCCAAATAATGAACCGGAACAAACACAATAGGGTTTCACCAGTGAACTGCTGAAACCCTAATAATAATAATAATGAACCGGAACAAACACAATAGGGTTTCACCAGTGAACTGCTGAAACCCTAATAATGAACGAGAACAAACACAATAGGGTTTCACCAGTGAACTGCTGAAACCCTAATAATGTAATTAATCTCATAGAAAGCTAGTAGACATACTAACTAAAACCTACACTAGAAAAATCAGCTTCCAAGACAATAATACCAATGATTGCATAAACAAGAATTTATAGAGAAGAAGACAGAATGGGGTAGGGGGTTTTGTAAATATTGCACGCACATTTATTAGACACTTTACTGTATGACAAGAATGCAAATACAGTAATAACAAAAAACAAATTGGTCAGTAACTGTAATATTACTCAACAAAAAGTTATTTATATAAAATAAAATGTAAAAACTATTTTGTATGGATTGTACATATTACAGATCAAATATAGGACAGGCACAATGCACTCATTCTGTTGTTGGCTTCCAATGCATCTGACCTATTCAATGTATAACTGTGTAAAAATACAGAGCGGCATGGTAGACTACGTACTCTGAAATGTAGTTTTCCATTTGGTTACTTTGTTACAGAGGTCGACCGATTAATCTTTTGGCCAATTAATCGGCGCCAATAGGGTGTTTTACAAACTATTGTTATTGGCAGAACTTGGTTCTCTCACGTCCTGGCTATGCCCCTAGCCATCTCTGTACTGGGCTGGGGGCCATAGACAGGATGTGACAGAATCAGATGCCTCTAGGCATATTTATGGTTGTTTTTATGTTCTCCCCAATTGGAGGCAGGTGTTCATCGTTGCCTCCAATTGGGGATCCTATTTAGGTTGCCTTTCAGTTCAGTCTGTTTCGCTTGTGTGCTGGGCTCCCCCCCTTTTGTTTTTGTCACTGGTTCAGTAAATCTGCCTTTTTGGCTTTTGGATGAACAACCTGCCTGCACCTACTTCCGCTTAACACACCAAGCCCGTGACAGGCTCCGATAGTGGGCGATGGCTGCGCAGCCTCTACCGGTCACATGGGATGTACATCACCCTGCGATGAGCTGGAGGCTCCATACACAAAGTCAAGGTAATGACGTTGAGTACCAGAGAATATATATTTAAATGAAAGTTAACTTTTTTTGTTAATTATGAGCATGATAAGGCTGTTGGTTATAATATGACATTATAAATGCATTTGATTGAAGACAACTGCTCTGCTGAATGCATGCTGTCTCTGTTTGGCTAGTAAGCATGGTTGTTGGAATTTGGCTAGCCTAAGTGCAAGTCTAGCACAACTATGGGCTAATGACTTTAACTGATCTATTGAGGGCCACTTTTGCTGAAAATGTGTGCGTGTGATTTAATCCTGATAATAATCTAAACAACTGTTAAAGACCTCATGGAATGGCATTCTTTCTTCCTTGATTTCATGAGACGAGTGCTGACACTCAGTGCTCTGGAGAGGGTCTGCCATAAATGCGCGACAGACTTTAAAATATGTTTCTCAATGTAGACTACATCAGAGATGTTTTCCTCAGAAATCAATTCTCCACTCCATGAAAAAATCTTCAACGCATTATTCTGGCGATAGGGTTAGAAAATATGGGCTAAAACTTGTGGTCCCTGAGTAAGTGTTGGAACAGCTGATTTTAGAGCAAGGCTGACAAATGGCATTCAAGTCGTATTTGTTTTCAGTTCATTTCTCCCCACAAAATGTCTCTCTTGAATATACACTGCTCAAAAAAAATTAAGGGAACATGTAATCATCACATTGTAACACCAAGTCAATTAAACTTGAGGGATATCAATCTGTCCAGTTAGGAAGTATAAGCGATTTTGGTGCAAATGAAAGTGAAAACAGATGCACTGGAGAGGCAACAGCAAGACAACCACCCAAAATGGTTTTGCAGGTGGTGGCCACAGACAATTGCTCTCTCCTTATCCTTCCTGACTGATTCTTCTCTAGTTTTGCGTTTGCTAGTGTCCTTGTCACTACTGGTAGCATGAGGCAGTACCTGCAGCCTATTCAGATTGCGCAGGTAGTCCAGCTCCTCCAGGATGGCACATCCATACGTGCCGTCACAAGAAGGTTTGCTGTGTCTCCCAGTACAGTCTCAAGAGCATGGAGGAGATACCAGGAGACGTTCACCAGAGAACACCAAAATTGTCAGGTCCGCCATTGGCGCCTCGTTCTCTTCACAGATGAGAGCAGTTTCACACTGAGCATATGTGACAGACATGAAAGAGTCTGGAGATGCCATGGTGACCGTTATGCTGCCTGCAACATCATCCAGCATGACCGGTTTGGCAGTGGGTCGGTGATGGTCTGGGGAGGCATATCCTTGGAGGATTGCACAGGCCTCCACGTGCTAGCCAAAGGTACTCTGATTGCTGTTAGGTACCGGGATGAAATCCTCAGACCCATCATCAGACCTTATGCTGGTGTAGTGGGCCCTGGGTTCCTCATGGTGCAGGACATTGCCCGGCCTCATGCGTACACACTCTGGCCACTGTTCCTGGAGGACGAAGGCATTGATGCCATTGACTGGCCCTCACGTTCCCCAGAACTGAATCCAATGGAGAACCTCTGGGACGTTATGTATTGGCGCATCCGATACCGCTAAGTAGCGCCACAGACTGGCCAGGAGCTCGCTGATGCCCTGATCCAGGTCTGGGAGGAGATTCCCCAATACACCATCCGCTGTCTCATCAGGAGCATGCCCAGATGTTGTCGGGAGTGCATACAGGCACATGGGGGCCATACACACTACTGAGTCACATTATGAGTTGCCGTGATGAAATTCACGCAAGGTGGAACAGCCTGTGATTTCAAGTATACTTTGATTTTCGGTGTGAGTTTGAATCCAGCCCTCAATCGGTTGGTGATTTTGGGTCCCATAGACCATTGTTACATCATTTTGTTCTCAACGAATTACACAATGTGCTGTGAAGATTTTGATCTTTAATATATTTCGTTCGAGACCCAATGTGTGATTCAAGTGTTCCCTTTAATTTTTCTGAGCAGTGTGTAGCTCCCACGGAGTCATTTTACATACTAGAATCAGTCAGTTTGTTCAGTTCCAGATTTATTTATTTATTTAGGTATTTATAACTTTGACTTAGATGCTCAGTTCAACAGTTATCCTTATCCCAAAAGCTGCTCTTGAAGTATATCTGATGCTTACTATTTGGTTCATCTGTCAGGCTACCTAGAAAAGTTATGTGGCAGCAAATGTGTGCTGTGTTCATAGAGGGAGAAGAGGAATATAGAGAGCTAGGAGAGCACCCCAGTGAGGGGTAACTACATTCCCAATTCTTTGTAGTGTTGATTGTGAATCACAAACAAAATTAATTAATTTCAATAAATCTTATCTTCTGTGGTTAATCGTAATTAATCGCAATTTTAAAATCCGGCCCAAAATAAAACACTGTGATGTCCACTACAGAATCATGTCTGTTTGTATTGCAGTGCAGTCTTAATGATATTATGTACCATAGATAAGGAAATCCCCAAACCCTTTGCAATTTTACATAGAGTGAAATAAGTATTCGACCCCTGTAAAAGCGTTATTCTTAATTTGTTTGTAGTGGTGAACCCCTCCGCATCTTCTGAATGACTCATCCTATCTGGGATGCTTTTTTATACCCAGTCATGTTACTGACCTGTTGCCAATTAACCGTAATTGGTTGTGAGACGTTCCACCAGGTTTTTTTTTTAGCATTACACACATTTTACAGGGGTCGAATACTTATTTCACTCATTAAAATGCAAATCAATTTATAACATTTTTGACATGCCTTTTTCTGGATTTTTTTGTTGTAATTCTGTCTCTCACTGTTCAAATAAACCTACCATTAAAGTTATAGACTGATCATGTCTTTGTCAGTGGGCAAACGTAGAAAATCAGCAGGGGATCAAACAATTTTTTCCCTCACTGTAGTTATCCTTTTGTCGCAAACCATACATTATAATGGCATTTGTTCCTCTGGCCTACAAAAATGCCTCAAGTTGTTTTTTCATTTGTTAATTGATGTACAATTGTGTAGTAATTCAGGATGCAGGGATGACAAGTCTGGTCACTTCAAATTATGTATGTGTGTGTAATCATCAGTAGCTCTACGAACATGGGTGTGGACATAGAACAGACTCAAACAACTGAAACATGCAACTGAAAACATCCTGATAGCAAATATCTAAAACACTCCCCCAAATAATCATTAGCTCAAATTTACCTTGGCTAACACAATGAACACAATGCAAAATTATAGAATGGATTGGGCGTTGCCGTGTGTTGTTGTCAGCCTTGCTACATAGCCAAATATTCTGTAATGTTCTTGTAAAGTTGGATCCATAATCCATTCAGTACAATTAAGCATATTGGAAGATCTCATTATGGGGACCAAGGGAAATACAAACACTATAGATACATGTCCACAATGTTATTCATTTCTTCACATTCCATTTTCCTCAAAGTTTCATACCTCTCTAGGTGAGCTCAGGAGGTTTGTGGGGTTGATGGCCCACACCTGGTGTTCTGGATCTTTTGAGAAGCAAAATATGGACACCTGAATAAAGGTCTGCAGTGGCCAGACGCAACAGTAATAGAGCTCAAGTTAGTCAAATTCCAAAGTACTCACACTCTTGAGTCAGTGTAGCACCAGTGCCCCTAAGAGAAGCTGGAAGGTTCTAAAACATTCCAGTGACAGCAGCATGTCATCAGGACCTCATCAGGGCAGGTATTTAAGGTTTCCAAAAGAGCAGCTCAGGCACGAGGCTGCTCCCAGCTGCACTAACCCAGTGACACGGGATACATAGGAAGGGGAAGACAGCCTGAACATGGAGAGTGCGGAGGTGGCCCAGGTTCTGACTGCCTACACCCATTCCTCTTAAACCACCACAATGCGGCAGCCCCATAGCTAACACATTCACCCCAGGAGAGCAGGTTTATCTGTTGATTTAGATTTTCCCCTTCTCCTCTTATACCACTCCCCTTAAAACACCCTCCAGGGCCCTAACACTTGTGATGTGTTCATTCCCTGTGTCTCTTGCCGTTATGCGATAGAAAAACCAAGGTTCTGCTGCAGGGGCCAAACATTGGCAGGATGGGTAGAAGGAGCTGGAAGAGTGTGGCTTAGCTGAAATATACTTTTGAGTCTGCAGCTGAAGGGCTGCTCATCTATGAGTGCTGATAGGTTACACCCGTGTCACTCACCATTACTGTAACTCTGCAAAAGCTATGCTGACAGGCCAGGATATGTATGGTGAGCAGCATTTAACTGCACGCATTAATTATAATTACATTAGCATTTCTGCATATATTAGCACTGCAAAGGCTAGAGGAGAGAGAGCTGTCTGGTAAATATTGGAGGGCTATTTTAAAAACGGAATAGAAGTACTCTGGAACACCCTAAGTGGTTATTGAATTTAAATCCTGGTGTTTTTAGAGTATTTTGAAAACGCATTTAGCAATTTAAAATGCAGCATCAAAACACGTTGTAAAATGAGGGGCTGTGTTCCCGTGGTAACACTCCCGGCTCCATGCATATATTCATCTTCCCGCCGGAGACCTGGATTCTCCCTCTATTTCTCACTATCAAAACAGAGGCTATGAAAAGTATTCACCCCCCCCCTTGGACCTGGACATTTTGTGCTACAACATTAAATCAAATTGGATTTCACTTTGCCACTGATCCACACAAAGAGTTACATTCACTTAGGTAGTTGTCTTGTAAAAAGATACTGTTCCAATCATTTCGACAATTACTGACTTCATCAGAACAATGTTCTGAGACGTGTACCGAAACACTTCTGGTCACGTGACGCCAGGTGCCAAAACACTTTGTTACATGATATTAAACTAAACTTGTGGCGGTTGAGTGTCACCTCAAAACACCTGACTGTCTCAGGGTTTGAAAAAGATTTGGCAATACCAACAACTTTGAATGAGTGGTGTCACATTTTTACAAGAGAAATTTGTGAGATAACTGAGAGATTGTGATAGTTAGCTGTGTGAGAGTTGTTTATAGTTAGCCTAGTTAGCAGTACCTCTTCAAAATGCAGGCCTCCACAGTTCTCCGATGCCTGAGCACACATTGATGCTTTCAAACACGGACCTCTACTAGACACGTTATTTAGCAACTGAAATGTCAGCATTTTCAACTATCCTCACTTCAGTGGTGGCTTAGTGCGTGGAGTGCAGACATGGAAGCATTTTGAAAATGATTTCAATTGAAACAACACTATTTATTGTAGTTCAGTGATTTGTCTCATTTAGTTCATCCTATGACATACTCACCTTCATCATTAAACAATATAATGGATGCATGGTAAAAAACCCTCCAGTTTCAAGATGGATTTTGACAGTGTAGGATACTGCACTCACTGACACATTGGCTTTCTTTTCAATTTCTCTAAAGGAAAGAACTATGCTTTTAAGGGTTATAATGGTCAGTCTGTCATCCTTTATTAATTGCCTTTTTCTCCCCATTATGAGCAATACATTACTTCCTGCAGTACAATACTGTCCATATAATGCTTATGAGGGTGCAGTAACAGTCTGCTCCAACACAGCTTTTATACAGAGGGTGTGTATGTAATCAGCCAAAATTGGGACACCTTTAGGAATTATTAGCATCAACATTCAAAGCTTAATTTAATTCCATTGCGGCAGAAAAGCTGTAAGTATTTAACCCCTTACTTGTTCTCTGAAAATGACTTTTTCATAGCTCTGAAATGTACATTATTTTTCAGTTTTTGGTAACCAAAACTTTTTTAACCTCAGTTTACTGCTTACCTTTGTATCATTTCAGGTTATTCGCTGGACTTGAACTGCTAAAATTTCAACAAAAAGTGGAAAAATTGGGGTGTTCTAAATGCTTATCTGGTTGTAATTAAGCTATGTGAATATTCAAAACAAAACATGAAAGGTTCTAGCCATCTTGATATGTCATGAAAAATAAATATAATTACATGGCTATAATCTATTAGTCAGACATCACCCAGAGGTCAAATAGAAAGTAATATAATTATGACATCCCAAGCCAACTGTTGCCTACTGGGAAGAAATAGCCTGGGCTGCACATAGTTTTTATTCTCTTTCTTTAATTTTAGTCCAAAATAATTTCCCTCATCCCATGGCTATACACACACTCACACATGCTCACACACACTGAAGTTTCTATTTTCATTATGGTCTCCTGGGGAACTGGACTACTTCATACAATATATGACCTTTACCAATGAGATTCAGTAGCTTTAGTCAACACCCAAGGAGCATTCCCCATTTTGCAATTCTACAGAATTCATAGCTGCTGTCATCTTCATTTACTGTCACAGGAACTGCACATTGCACCAGTACTATATAAGAAACTGCAAGCCTATAAATCATACATACATACGTCAACACTGAAATATACAGTATGCATGTTGGCAACATATCAACATTGATCCCATGCATAATGATATTTATGGAGATTTTTGACATGATATGAATGTGCATGTTGTAAAAACATTAAGCTACTAATTAGTCTGTTTATGACAAATTTGTAATGTCTTTGGAGAGGAAATGAAAGTGTAAATGGTGTAAATTAACTATAAATACAAAAATGGAGGAAAAACAAATGATAATTCAGTTTCATTCCCTCCTCACTACCTTCCCTTCATCTCTACATACTGCTAAAGCCAATTTCTGAATCTTGAAGTTCAAATTCTCTGTCGAACCCCAGGAATCTCTTTGCTACTGTATCCTCACTACTTAAAGGTCCTGCAAACTTGACAGACTTTTTCCAAATGTTAAGCCTCCATGGACAGCCATGCACTTCATCCTCATTAATATGAACAACATGCCACTGTCAAACAGCGCCAGCAGTAAATCCACATGCAGTTCAAAACATGGCACAACATTAAGAGGCCTTTTCCCCAGACCATATCTGTACTAGTCAATCAATCAAATTTATTTATAAAGCCCTTTTTACATCAGCAGTCACAAAGTGCTTTAACAAAACATCCAGCCTGAAACCCCAAGGAGCAAGCAACAACAGTGTTGTTGCACAGTGGCTAGGAAAATCTCCCTAAGAGGGGCTGAAATTTAGGAAGAAACCTAGAGAGGAACCAAGCTCGGAGGGGTGACCAGTCCTCTTCTGGTTGTGCCAGGTGAACATTTTAAGAGTACAAGTTGCAATAATTAATAAATGCATTTGGGCTGTGTCCAGAGTCTATAAAACCTAATCCTGGTCATCGCTGGAATCGTCAAGTATCGTCTTGATTGATCTGCAACACAGCCAGGAGGACAAGAGCAGTGGCAGCAACGAGTCTTTAGAGCATGGTGCTCGGGAAGTGTGGGCCAAGACCTCATGTCCTATGTTTGAACGGAGCGGAGATAAGAATTCCTTAGATTAGGATTTACAGTGGAGAAGGAGAACTGACCCTACTCCCCCCGGCACAGTAATATAGCAGCATAAACCTTGGGGCGAAGACGGGGTTCCAGTGACACTGTGGCCCTACATGGGGAGGCCCCGGACAGGGCCCAACAGGCAGGAAGTCAATCCACCCACATTGCCAAGCATCAACCAAAGGGACACCAACCAATCGCAACCACCCTGAAATGAAGGCCGAGTATTGCCAGCAGAGTTCACCCCAATTGCACAATGGGCGCAATGGAGAGACAACAACAAGCCATTGGGCATCCCATTGGCGATGAGAGCCCACCTGGCAAGACAGCAAGGGTGGACACTATCAAGCCTCTCTGTTCACCTTCACAACCCTGGGTCAGACTACACTTAATCATAGACCATGCTGAAGAGATGCGTCTTTAGTAGACACTTGAATGTTACTAGTGAACACTACACATTGTGCATCAATTATTGTTGTTGCATAATCTTTGGGATTTCAGGCTGGATATCTGTAAAAACTGTTGATGTAAAAAGGGCTTCATAAACTTGATAGATTTATAAGAGTTAGTCAGCTATGCAAAACGGCATAGCTGACTAACTCGTGTGTGTGTGTGTGTGTGTGTGTGTGTGTGTGTGTGTGTGTGTGTGTGTGTGTGTGTGTGTGTGTGTGTGTGTGTGTGTGTGTG
>JACXGI010003189.1:10025-32924 GCA_016801175.1 Esox masquinongy | reverse complement strand
TGGCTAATAATTGCTAAACCTGATTATTTATTTTTTTAAAACTGTCAAAAAAGAAATCGTTGCTGCACACCCGACTTGTCACTGTAAATGTTTTGCAAGTTACTGCAACCCTAATCCTGTCAGCAAAATATTTTAATTGGTGAGCAACACCATTCTACGTATAGAGGTGCATGTTTCTTTCCCTCCTAGAACAATCAAAGAAATTGATTCCCTGAGATGGTTAGAGCTGAAAGTTAATTGGACATTTTACCCTCCATAGCCATCCTTCCTATTTGTGGAAGTCTTTGTCACAAACTTTGAAAAGATGATTAATAACATATTCATATTCAATGCATGCCGCCTAATGTTTCCACAGGTCACTTGCACAACAAGTCTCTCCATGAATTTACAATTTCTTCCCCTATCTCTGCAGATAAAATTGTGCAACTAGTGATGTCCAGTCACCTGACAACATGCCACCTTAACCTCTCTGGAGACCCAACAGTTGAACTAAGCTATTGGAAAGATAAACATTGCTTAAAGTAAATGACCCTAACTAGCAGGATATACTAGACAACAGTAGATGAAAACAAGAATATACTCCTGAGTAAAGCAGACATCTTCAAAATTTGCTTTCGTCAAGGAATCCTCCATTTGCAGAAACTTCAGCCTTGCAGACTTTTGGCATTCTAGTTGTCAATTTGTTGAAGGATTCTGAAGGGTTTTCACCTGATGCTTCCTTAAGCACGTGACTCCATTGAGGATTGTTGACATTCTGTACGCTGCTTGCTGTTACCTACCTTTCCGACTGCCAAACTTTTTTGAATTTACTTCGTACAAACTAAGTGATTAAATTAGTTTACCAACGTATTATTTTTATCTACTGACTTTTTACCCAACCTTTCTACAACGGGACTCTATTTGGACATAGCAAACGGAGCAACTCGGCCCTGAACACCCAAAGCTAACTACCATTATGCCTTCTTATTGTCGTTGTTGTAATTTCAACTTGATAGCAGTGTTAGAGGCTCAGCTTCAGATGCAAATGTCAGACAAGAATAATGTTAGTGTAGAAACTGAAAAAACAGGGTCTGTGCTACCAGGAAGAAACAATAGTGTTGTTAGCCCCCCGGCACAGCCCCTGTAGCTGGGCAAGGACGTTCTCTTGGTCACTGGGAAGAAATGCCGCCAACCAGTTAAACCTGGGTCACTGTTAGAGCCGACAGAGATTCAACAGGTTTTCCCCACTGGAGTCAGAATCAAGGTCCACACCGTCTTCGGAGGGGCATGATTGACAGGCATTTTCTAACGGCAGCCTGGAAAAACTGAATACTCTAGTCATCGGCTATTCCATTACACGCAGTATTAGACTAAATCAGCTGGCAATTGTACACTGTTTACCGGCGGGCAGAGCCACCAACGTAGCCACAAATCTGGGGTTGGTGCTAGCGAAGTTTAAAACTGGCAGGTATAGAGTACAGATATAGTTATTCATGTTGGCACCAATGACATTAGTATGAAACAGCCAGAGGTTACAAAGCAGAACATAGCATCAGCGTGTAACTTAGGTAGAAAGATGTGTGGGCATCGAGTAATTCTCTTGCCCTCTCCCAGCTAGGGGTAGTGACGAGCTCTACAGCAGACTTGCGCAACTTAGTCGCTGGCTGTAAACGGAGTTCTGCCCGTCGCAGGAGGTAGAGTTTGTAGATATCTGGTTCTCTTTTCGGGACTCTCCCAGAAATAAGGCCAAGCCTGATCTGCTGAGGAATGACTGACACCATCCTAGCTGGAGTGGTGCTTTTCTTTTATCTAGGAACATAGACAGGAGTCTCACTCCTAAAGCCTCACCATGAGATACGGTGCAGGTCAGGCTGCAGGCTGTTAGCCAGCCTGCTAGCTTAGTGGAGTCAGTCGATAGCATAGCCAGAGCAGTTAGCATAGTTCTGCATATTGAGACTGACTCATTCCAGGCCGAGAAAAGTTAAAGTGCTAACAATAGCTACCTTATTAAGATAAAGCCTTCCTTCACCTCGGTCATGAATAAAAACGACTGTATTGTGTCCCATCATAAAATGGGACTCCTTAATGTTAGATCCCTTGCTTCAAATGGCAGTCGCAGTAAATGAATTAATCACTGATCATAAACTGGATATTATTGGCCTGTGTGAAACATGGCTAAAGCCTGATGAATTTACTGCTCTAAATGAGGCCTCTCCTCCTGGCTACACTAGTGATCATATCCCCCGCACATCATGAAAAATAGATATTGTAGATCTAATAATTTTTCCCCATGATCCTGGAATATCGGATAACTGTCTTACTACATTAACCATTAAAGCAAGACACCCACTTGCACCCCAAACAATTACTTTCAAAAGCCGCACAACAAATTCTTGGAGTACAAATATATTGCTTGATATTCTTCCATGCTCGCTCATCGATAACAGAGAAAATAAATCTGCAGACGATCTAATCGGGGATCTAAACTCAACACTGCGAAATACTTTTAGATATGGTTGCACCACTAAAACCAATAGAAATACGCAACAAGAAACTCGCTCCCTGGTACACAGACAATACAAGAGCACTCAAGCAAGCCTCCAGAAAATTGGAGTGAAAGTGGCGCTCCACCAAGTTGGAAGTATTAAGACTAGCCTGGATAGACAGTACACTACAATACCGAAAGACACTCACATCTGCTCGATCAGCTTATTTCTCCAACCTGATTGAGGCGAACAAAAACAATCCAAAAATTATTTGATACAGTTGGAAAATTAACAAAAAAGCAATTTAACAAGTGAATTGGGTCTTCAGCAGTAATGAATACAGCAACTTTAATGAAAATATCATCACCATTAGAAAACAAAACTTCTGTGATCTGGTGTCAATGGGAACACTTGCATTTTTTGACCCTGTATTGCTTGACACGTTCACAAAATTAGTAATAAGTTCTAAACCCACAAATTGTCAACTAGACCCGATTCCAACAAAACTACTTAAGGAGCTACTTCCTGTACTAGGTCAGCCAATATTGAACATAATTAATTGCTCCCTATCCTCTGGATGTGTATCAAACTCACTAAAAATAGTGGAAATAAGCCTCTTCTGAAAAAATCGGATCTGGATCCAGATTTAATAAACAATTATAGGCCAATATCGAACCTCCCGTTCCTTTCAACAATCTTAGAAAAATTTGTTTCCCAACACCTGAATGCCTTCCTGAAGACAAATTACATTTATGAAATGCTCTAGTCCGGTTTCAGACCCCATCATAGCACTGAGACTGCACTGGTGAAGGTATCAAATGACCTTCTAATGGCCTCAGACAAAGGCTCTGCATCCGTTCTGTTGCTTCTTGATCTTAGTGCTGCCTTTAACACTCTTGACTACTCCCTTCTCAGAGAGACTGGAAACCCATATTGGGCTACATGGACACGTTCTAGCCTGGTTTAAATCTTATTTATCTGAAAGATATCAGTTTGTATGTGTGGATGGCATGTCCTCTGACAAATCAAAGGTATGTTTTATTGTTCCTCAAGGCTTGGTTTTGGGCCCATTATTATTTTCTCTATGTATGCTGCCTCTGTGTCATCCAGAATCATAATGTCAGTTTTCACTGCTATGCGAATGAGTTATATATTTTGATGAAGCATGGAGAAACCTCAAAATTAGCTACTTTGGAAGCATGCATTTCAGATATTAGGAAGTGGATGGTGGAGAACTTCTTGCTTTTAAATTCAGGAAAAACAAATGCTTGTTTTAGGACCCAAGAAACAAAGATTTGATGGCAGATCTCACAGTGAATCTCAGTTGCTGTATGGTCGTTTGCTGAAAAACTGAGAAACCATGACGTTACCCTTGACCTTGACCTCTCCTTTGATGAACATATAAATCTCAAGAGCTGTTTTTTCTGCTTTGTTCTTCAAGAACATTGCAAAAATCAGAAATGTTTTATCAAAAACTGATGCAGAAAAACGAATCCATGCTGCTGTTACTGAACTTCTAGATTAGATTACTGCAATGTTCTTCTCTCCGATTACCCTGATAAATCAATAAATATACGTCAATTAGTGCTGAACACATGCTCCCTGGGGTTTCAGGCTGTGTTTTGTAAAAGAACTTTGTGACAACTCCTGATGTAAAAAGGGCTTTATAAATGTGATTGATTTTTGTTGAAGCAGCTTGACTGTACGGTAAGTAAGATGTGCCCATGAAGCCAATCCAACTTGTGGGAGATGCTTCAGGAAGCATGGGGTGAAAACTCTTCAGATTACCTCAACAAATTGACAACTATAATACCAAAGGTCTGTAAGGCTGTAATTGCTGCAAATGGAGGAATATTTGAAGCAAACAAAGTTTGAAGAACACAATTATTATGTAAATTCAAAATCATTATTTCTAACCTAAACAATGACTATTTACTATTAATTTTGCTATATTTGCAATTCAATGTATGTTTTCTTGGAAAACAAGAACATTTCCCAACATAAAACCAATCCACCTTAAAATAAATTATTTTAAGTGCCAGTGTTTTAAAATGAAATATTCAAAAAGTGAAATGTCACTGAACCCTTTGTACTTTAGTAAAAATAAACAATTGGTCAGGGGTACTGCATGCTGTTCCACCAGGCCCCATTTTAGTGTGCTGAATCTGTAGCTTGACAATGTCTGCTTTACTCAGGAGTATATTCTACTGTTGTCTAGTATATCCTGCTAGTTAGGGCCATTTACTTTAAGCAATGTTTATCTTCTCAATAGCCTAGTTCAACTGTTAGCATAATTTGCTGCTGGCTGACTGTTAAAAAATTGACTAGGTTTAAGGGGCAATTTGTCTTTGTTTTTGTAATCTGTGCCAGGACTGCAAGGGAGTGCTTTCACCTCTGCTTGGCAATAATCAAGTGTGAGTATTAAAGCCTCTCCAGTACTTTTAGCGGCAGTTTTATCAAGTGGCGGTATTGTTGCCAAAAACAAATACTGTACCAGAAACTACAGTACTACCAATTTGTTTTGCAGAGTTGGAGCAGAAAGATCACACCACTCTTGCATTTGAATATCTTATCGTAGTTTATTATATGATAAGGAAATAGAACACCAAAATAACTCCAGTCTTTGAGGTAATGATTGAAATGTATAATACTTTGTTTCTCTCTTCCATATAGTACTGACTTTTTTGATCGGTACGGTGTACTTACTACTACTGAGTAGTTTATGCACTAACTTTACGTTGTGCCTGTTGTGCAATTGGGGTGAACTCTGCTGGCAATACCTGGCCCTCATTTCAGGGTGGTTGCAGTTAGTGTGTTCACTAAATTTAGTGGAATTCTGAATTCTGTTTTGCTATTCATCTATTGCTATTTGGTGTGTATTTGGGTATACTCATAAACTCATAATACAATAAAAAGTAACATGTAGTTATTGCGTTGTCCAAAAGTGCCCTCCAGAATGTTTGGCCCCATTTGTAAATATGAACAAAATAAGATGGTGAAAAGGCTGTGGGTTTTAGGTCAAGGGACTGTGATTACCATTGCATAAGCTTGATCCTGCAGTCAGAACCATTTTTGTGTGGAGGTATAACCATTTTGGAGGTATGTTTTGGATCGTTGTCAATGTTTCCATGTATCTTCACAAGGTTCCAAGAGCCTTAGGAAGTAACCACCATACTTCAGTTGGTATTTTCTTTTTTCTGCATGACCATGGCCCATTTTTAAGAAACCCACTGGTGTTTTCTGCCCAAAAAAATCAATTAGTACCTGATCATATCATAGTTACAGTGGCACATAGGAAACCCCAGGCATTTTGTTTGTGGTTTGGTGACAACAGAGACGTCTACCGACACTTCCAAATAACATATTGGAATGGAGGTGGCATCTAATTGTAATTTGGGAGACCTGGTGACCCCATGATATAGGCAACGTTTGCAATTCTGTGATCTATACTTTGATCTACACAGGAGATGTTGTGATCCACACAGGTTTTTGAAGAAAATTATTTTCTTGATGAGGATTTTTGTAACTTGTAAAAACAGTATTTTTTCCACAGACTGAGTGAAATGAGTTGCTCTATATATCAAGTACCCCGACAGCAAGAGAAGCCGCTGGGACAACTGTTATTTTCTCCATTGTTTGAGAGCCATTTGATTGCTTCTTTAGTTTCTCAGTACACTGCTCATTTTTGTTATAAAACGCCCTCCAGTCTTTTATATTTTAGACCATATTTCCATCTCCATGTCCTTGCTCAACCCTGTTGCAACATATTGGAACTTATTACACACCATGTACATTTTCAATATAAAAACAAAACAGTCAGTCTAATGCGATTGGTTTGGTTTATGACAATATCACAACTAGGATAAAGATGATACATTGTTGTTGAATCAACCTTCTTCATAGTAGACCTAGTGAAAGCCAAACGAGGGCTTAGGTATTGAAAAGATGAAGTAGAAAAAATAAATTGTTACAGGAAAATAACACAGATACAAGGTTCATCTGTGTTCACAGAGGTTGTCCTGTGTGGTTTAATGATAGGCATGAATACACACATGGGGTGCAAGCTGAGAGACAGGTTCCTCAGGGCCCAGGCCTTTGTGCTGCCTCTTCAGCTGAAGGGATGTGATAGATTTGTGCTGAAAAAACTGAAGCGGAGAAGGGTACAGCATTGAGAAATCAGGGCATTGTCTAGTTTCTGCATGCTTCACATTCTGCAGATGCAAAGAAAATTGGTCTCTGACCAGAAGGATAGCCATTCAGGAATTGGTATCTAGGAACAAAGAATAAGCTATCAAGATGTGAAATAATTTTAAAAAGTGGTATTAGAAAAGCACTAATTGTGATCTCAATGAATACATGCACTAACGTTCAAAAGTTTGGGGTCACTGAAAAATGTCCTAGTTTTCCATGAAAACATATATGAAATTAGTGTGAATAAGAAATATAGTCAATGACAAGGTTAGAAATAATTATTTTAATTGAAATAATAATTGTGTCCAAACTTTGCATCAAATAAACCTCCATTTGCAGCAATTACAGCCCTGCAGACCTTTGGCATTCTAGTTGTCAATTTGTTGAGGTAATCTAAAGAGATTTCACCCCATGCTTTCTGAAGCCCCTCCCACAAGTTGGCACTTCTAACTTATGACTTTGACTATATGGTCAAGTTGCTTCCACAACAACTCAATAGGATTGATATCTGGTGACTGTGCTGTTCACTCCATAATGGGCAGAATACCAGCTGACTGCTTCTTCCCTAAGTAGTGTGATGGTAATTCCATTGATAGGAACTCAGAAATTCCATAACAGTAGTTCTTACATAGTTTGGAGCTGGGCTTTGGGTCATTGTCCTTTTGTAGGAGGAAATTGGCTCCAATCAAGCGGCATCCACAACATATGGAATGGCATTGCAAAATTGAGTAATCAAGATCCCTTTCACCCTCTACACAGCTCTCACTTTACTACCACCAAAGCGCCCTAGACCATCACAATGCCTCCATCATGCTTCTCACAAATGTTCTTCTTTGTGAACACCTCAAACTTAGATGTCTGTCCATAACAACTTTTTCTCCAGTCTTCCTCTGTCCAGTGTCAGTGCTTTTGTCCATCTTAATAATTTCTTTTTATTGGCAAATCTAAGCTAAGGCTTTTTCTTTGCAACTCTGCCTAGAAGGCAATTGAGGAAGAGTTGCCTCTTCACTGTTGACATTGAGACTGGTGTTTTGTGGGTACTATTTAATGAAGCTGGGGCAGGGCTGGTGTACCTTGTTGCCTCCAGTTGGGGATCCTATTTAAGTTGCTGTGTTCGTCCCTTTGTGGTCGGTTATTGTTCATCCATGAGATGCTGTATGCTGTTCCTTGTCCTTTGGTTTTGTTCAGAGTTCAATAAATCTGCCTTGTGGCTACTGCCTATGCCTACTTCTGCCTACCCCACAAAGCCGTGACAATGACTGCTTACTAATTTCTTTCGTGCCTCCCAGGAAGGTCTCTGGTGCTCTGTGTGGGAACACTTGGATAGGGAATAGAACAAAAAGTCTGCAAGTATTTACAACAGGACTATTTCTCTCTCACCTACTTCTGGGACAAAATTGACAGTCAACCAACTCTTCAGTTTTTCATTCTAAGGGGGGCCACTCAAACACTGACTGTTTTTGTTACTTTTAATTGCATGTATGTTTTTTGTGTTTACTTCAATGTTAAATATTAAAAGTCTCTGCGTGTTTGCGCTTTCTTCAAAGATACAGACACTTATTGCTTTGATGAATGACTTCAATTTGTATTTTATTACAGTGGCCTTCGACTTTTCCACCCATTGTGTACATTAACAACATAACGCTCAATGTGAGACTGTTTTGCTTCATATTTCAAATAGGTGCTTTACAAATCTGGTGTCATCCCTGTTTTAAAGGTGCCAATAGAAATAAAATATTTCCCTAAGGCAGGTTATCCAGATCAGAGCTTGAAACCTTAATTGATTTTGAACCCTTAATTGCAGGGACATCTTGCAGTCGTCACTCTTACTACAAACATCTAAATAAATTACTCAGATACTACCTGTCTCTCCAAACTCGGTTGTGTGTATAAAAGGTCACAGAATGAATAAATAACTGTATAAACAGGATTGAGGGGGGAGACTAATGAGAGCCAAATCATAACATTTCAGGGAAGGAGTCCCACAGCCATAAAGCATGCCCAGTAAACAGAGGACATGCTGAGGCCCTTTTCATTATTTTTCTGAATACAACTAAACTTTATAGCATTGTAAATATGGGTGATCATGGTTATGGCTATTAACATATTCGTATGTTTGTATAAAGGGAATTAGTGCTAATGATGAAATGCTTGTTTACATACAACACTAATGACAATAGCTAATGAATGGGATTCTATTCATACATAACCATTGCTGCTACTAGTGGAGGGAAATTACAAAATAATGCTCATTGCAGGAAGGCAGGGGTATAGCTGGGACAGTATGCAAATACATTTCAACAGGTTAGTCATGGGGTGGCAGGCTATGGCATCTGACCAGTAATCAAACGGTTGCTAAATCGAATACCTGAGCAGGCAAGGTGAAAAATCAGTTTGGTCCCATGTTTCATTGGCTGAAATAAAAGATCCCAGAAATGTTCCATACACACACAAAAAAAAACATCTCAGAAATGTTTACATCCCTGTTCCTTTGCCACGATGATTCATCCACCTGACAGGTGATTCATATCAAAAAGTTGTTTGAAGAGCAGGATCATTACACATGGGCAGATTGTGCTGGATGCAATAACGTGCAGCATTATCACAGTATAACAAAATGCCACAGATATCTCAAGCTTTGAGGGAGAGTGCAATTGGCATGTTAACTGTAGCAATGTCCACCAGAGCTGTTGCCAGAAATGTGATGTTTATTTGCTTACCATATATTGCCTTCTACATCATTTTAGAGAATTTGGCAGTATTTCTAACTGGCCTCACACCCACAGACCATGTGTAACCATGCCAGCTGTGACAAGTTGATCGTAGCATCACAGTAATTCCAGTGAACCCATAGGCAGGTTGGTTGACTGTTCACTTTTGTATTAGGGTTCCCTATGTCTTTTGAGGTTCCCTTAGCACGTACATGGTAACCAGCAGGTACACTTCAAAAAAGATGGGCGACACAGCACCATGGGTATTTTTTTTACTGGCTACTGGTTCTCTAATGCGGAACTGTTATTTCTTACTGGAAGTAATGTGGTAAAGTGAGCAATAGTATACACGCACTATACTGGACTATCTTGAGCCATCCATTCGTACATGGTTCTCAGGTGAGACAGCACAGTCTGTTGGTGTTCCTTTCGGAATCTTCCTGTGTGCTCTCTGCATCTGGTTGTACGGTTGTTGCTATCTCTTTTATTGACCATCAACTTGAATTGTCTTCTCAGAAAGTTATAATGCACATACTCCGAAGCCCACTTAATTACCAGCGCCTCCCTCTCGATGGTGGCATACTCCTTCCTTTCCATCAGCTTGCAGCTGATGTAGAGGATGATGTGCTGGAAATCAGGGGCCTGTAACACTGGTTCAGAACACTGCAGGACCTTCAGGCAGAAAAACACCTTTGTGTCCCCAAAAAACCTTTGTGGGCAGAGGGTTTTTGTGAGGTCAGAGTGGTGCAGCAATGGAGGCATAACCCAGAATAGACCACCGGTTTCAGAATAGAATTCCTTCTTGTACCTAGGCTGAGGCCACTCCCTTATTGCCCAGGTTTTCTCCTTTTACAGCTTGATCCTTCTGCTCCCTATGGTGTAGCCCAGATGCTTGGCCTCATCCCAACCAAGATAACATATCTTAGAGGTCACTTTTAATCCAGTCGCCTCCAGGCTGGCCAACATGGAGCGCAGGTGCTGCAGGTGGTCTTACCAGTCTTACCATCACTATGTATGACCACATCATCAGTGTAGGCAGCCACAAAGGACTGGTGGGGCCGTTGCAGTGTGTTAATTAGCCGTTGGAAGGTTGATGCTGCTCCGTAAAGACCAAAGGGGAGACAAACTTATTGAAATAGCCCATCTGGTGTGGCAAAGGCGGTGTTAGGCTAAACGTCCGTGGCCAGGGGTACCTGAAAATACCCCTTTGTGAGGTCTAAGGTAGAGATGTAGCATGCTATCCCTAGATGTTTTATCAAATCATCTTCCCTGGGGCATGGGCACTAGCATAGTGTGGTGACGCCGGGGCTTGTTGTGAATTGGCATTTAAATAACAGTAGAAGTCATTACAGAACCAGATGGTGGCATCCGGCTTGGGAACCAAGAAAATGGGGCTCGCTCACTCATGTGGTTGGCTCTACGGCTCTGTAGCATCTCTCTCACCTCCTTCTGGGACAATTCCAGACGTGCCTCAGGAATACAATACGGCTGTAGATGCACCTTTTTCCCTGGCTTGATATTTATGTGGTGGTAGAGTTGGGTTATTGGTCCCGAGATGGGGGGAAAAACTAGATGGAACTGCCATACCAGTTCCCACAAATCCTTTTTTGTTGCCCTGTTAGAGACTGGCTGTAGGGAACCTCTTCTTGAGTTCCCATCAGCAAAGGATCCCAATCAATACCTGGGCTTCCCTTTCTATGTAGGCCTTCAGGAAGTTGATATGGTAAACAAGTTCTTCTACTGTCTTCTTGGCTGTGAGACCAGTTCAATCACCACGCATAGTCGCTGCCACTGGGGTAGGAGCAGCACCTTATTGCCCGGGAAGAATGTCCTTGGTTGAGCAGTCCGGTCGTAGGCCCGAGACTGTGCTTTCTGCGCCTGGGACCCATGGTCTCTCAATACCACTCAGATGGCTTACGTTCTCTCCTCCATGAAGACAACACTGTCGTTGAGGCAAGTGGTAACCCTTTATGATAGCAAAATTTAGAAAATGATTATTCACCCTCCAAGCCAATGTTCCTCCCAACGATCACCTCATGGCCTGCCTTGCATTGGGATCTCTGTGCTGAGCCGTTCCAAACCGACCTATGAGTTACTCTGAGAGAGAGAGAGAGATGTCTCGGGTGTTCAGACGGGAAGCGGGGCATTCCTGGTCCAGGTCCAAACTTTAGGTGGGGAATCCCCTCCACAGCTGCTGTAGTCGGTCGTTCTGCAACTCTTCCAACTAAGAGGTGTGGAGCTGTTAGAGCTGTCTCAGATCGCTTCAAAGTGCTCTCTAGAGGTGTCCTGCAACAGGTGGCAGAGTTAATCATCCTGGATGTCCTCCCCCTTGTTTGCCTTGTTTGCAGTCCCCCTTTCCTTGTGGAGAGAGAGGGGGCAGTTTGATAAGGGGGGGCGGTTAGGGGGGCTCACATTTTGTCTACTTTCTGGAGCAAGGATTCTGTCAAGTGTATATTACTACACCTTAGATTAGGAGCTATTTCACAGTGTTACAACAAGGTCTGTAAAAGCTAATTGACTCAGCGATGCCTTAATTAGCACTAAGGTAAATAGCACTCAGGTTACGGTGGTGTTAATATTGGGTTTAGCCGAGTTACTGGGTTCACTGATGACACAACTGAATGGATGCTGTAGCGTGGGATCAAAACATGAATATCACCTTTAAACACAAACTGTTATTCAGTACCCATGGGGTCTCCTGCTGTTCACGTGTAATCTGTAAAAAGATTGTCTGATGTCATTGCCAAATTCTAGAATTCTGATATTTTCACAACACAACCTTTTTCAACAGCCAGCTCAACAGGAAATAGTCAGCAAATCAGCATTGTTCAATCAAATTGTAACAATGCAAAGGCTTCTGTTATTTTTTAACAAATCATTGCATGTCAATATATGCTTAATCCAATTAAAATGTATTTATTGTATGATACCCACCGAATATGTGGCATAAGCATATTACAGGCCCCATGTCATAATTCATGCACATGACATGACTACGTCATAACAGAAGTCGTGCCCAGTCATCAATCCATTATCGGACATGTATAAGTCATAACAGAAGTACCACTGAAAATATGCCATCTGCCTGTTATCCAGGATATCCCTGCCCAACAAACGTCATCATGGAGATTCTACCTGTCAACAGGCAGGGGTCATAAAACACAAAAGTGACAGTAGCCATCCTACATTTCTACACATGTTGTAACACAAAATGTGTCCAAGGGGGTTGAAGTCTGTAAACTTTCCCTCTCTCTTCTTCCCTCATTACTCCCTTCGTTTGTTTACCATCATACCTCCAGTTAATTGGTGACAGTTCAAGGCAAATTATCTTTGTACATGAATTGGAATGTGATTAGTTAAATCTGAACAGAGTAACAGACCCTTTTATGAAGAGTGTTCATACTTTAGCAACCAAGGCATTGACATTTTCTATAATTTCCTGACTAACTCATTTTGCAACATTATTTTGGTTAACAGACCTATTAAAGGTGAAAAAAGGTAAGACATGATTTCTCCAGATTTCAGATTAGATTCAACTTAATTGTTATTGAACAGTACAAGTACAGTACAACGAAAAGCAGTCTTCAGCTTTTACATAGACAATGTTGTATTAACAAGGTTGTGTAGACTTGATATTCACAGAATATTCTAGTGTCTTATTTGCTTACCTATGGCTGCCCTACTTTCTTAATACATGTTGACATTTTTCAAAATAGCTCGACATTCTGTGCAAATAGGTAATTATTATCCACCCCTCTGCAACAACAAACTTCCTCTCAGCCTACAATTGTTCACCTCATCCCCACTCCCTCTGGAAGATATGTTCTGCTGTGTTCAAGGGTATACAGCATTCAATGCATTGGCCTGGTTACATTTCCTCCCGATGACTGTACCTTGAGGCCTGTCTTCCTCTCTCCGTGGCCACACTGTATATCTGGATTATTAAGGCTAACGGAAGCCCTGCTCTGAAGACTGCTCTTGAACTAACTCAACTCTGCTCTCCTTGAGTGAGAGAGCTTTGTGCTTAGAGAGACAGTCCAATAATTACTTCAAGTAATATATAAACTTAAGACACATCATTAGTATTTGCTTTTGTTCCACTTTAAGACGTGGTGACGAGATGGAACCACCAGGACATTAGAAATATCAGGAAGTCCCTCCAAAATTGATGACGAGGCAAGGAGAAAATCAGGGAGGCGACCAAGAGGCCAATGGCAAACTTAAAGGAGCTTCAATAATTTCTGTCAGGAACTTGACACTCCCTGCATATTACAACCATTCTGCATATTCTCCACTAGTGTAAGTGGCATTCCTTACAAAGAACATTCACCAGTACACTTTGTTTTTTTAAGATGACATAACACTTCTACCCACATGGTTTTGGGAGTTTGATTATGATCTGACAAGAACAAAGAAAAACATTTGGCCATTATAAAAGCTGCCTTTGGCACAAAGCCAACATTGTTCATCACCCATAGTGTATAAATTATCTACTGTCAAGCTCCAAATATTAAGGTATTTTGGCATTAACCTTACTGTCCTCTACCAGAAAGCTGAAGAATTTTCCCCTTTCAACATGACCATGATTCAAATCCCACAGAAAATCAGCCAAGTGATGGCTTGCAAAAAGGAAGATTAATGTCCTGGATTAGCCCAGTTGGAGCCTGGATCTCAAGCCTATAGAAAATCTGTGGACTGACAAAGAAAGCTGTGTACAGAAGATCGCCTCGCAATTTGACTAGTGAGCTTGAACTGCAAAAAAGTGGGATACGATTGCAAAATCCAGGTATGCTAGGTTGATAGAGGCCTATCCAAAAAGATTTATTTCTGTAATCCAAGCAAAACATGCTTCCACAATGTATTAGATGTAAGGTGTGCACTTATGCAAGCAAGGCATTGATAGCTTTTTATTTTGTATGCATTTCCCCAAAAAATATACATTGGTTTTTCACTAACATATTGCTGCTTACAAGATTTTATTAATGTCAGGTCCTGGCTATGAGGATCCCCCTAGCAATCTCTCCACTGGGCTGGGGGCCATAGTCAGAACCTGGTAAAGAATAGATGCCTCTAGGCATCAGTGTTTAGTGTCAGGTGTCCCCAATCAGAGGCAGCTGGCCTGCGTTGCCTCTGATTGGGGATCCTATTTAAGTTGCTTTGTCCGTCCCTTGGATTGTTGGTTATTGTTTGTCCATGGGATGCTGGCTATTTGTTTGCTGTTCTCTTTAAAAGGCAATAAATCTGCCTTTTGACGCACAACCCTGCCTGTGCTTACTTCCGCTACCCACCAAACCCTTGACAAACCCTTGACATTTAAAGGTGAAAAAAGGTCTGACATGATTTGTCTTGGTTTCATCCTACGTTAATAAAAGCATTTTTTTGTGTGTAGAATTTTGATATCCTTTGTACATTTTCCTTAAGTGTCCATGCCTCGACAAAGTAATACCAATTGAAGAGTAAAAATGGTATTCACAAATGATGTGAAAATAAATGAAGACAGAAACCACATTCATTACAATGGTTGTTGTCTCTGACAACAGCCATTTGCATTCCAAATGGAATTCAGGGATTAGGTGTTCCCAGCACTTTCCCTGGGCAATCCTTCAGCAGGGAAATACAAGAGTATACCTGTGCCTCACAGGGAAGCAATTACATGAACCAATGAAAGCCTAGGAGTGCATTCAACCCTCTTACTCTTTTTTGTTGTGGGCTGGTTCCTTATTCTCCATTGCTTCAGAGGGTGGGGGGTTGGGGACAACATAAAAAGGGAAAAATAGAGTGGGGTCCAGTAAAGTCTCTGAAAGTTTCATTCTTTTCTCCCTGGCTACTCGCTTCTCATTAAGTTACTCCACTGTTTACCTTCTACAGATGGGGGAGGAAAATGATGGAACAAATAAAAGCAATTTGTGCCTGCTAGATACTGCTGAGGGTGCACAGCAGGGTCAACATGAGGCCTGATGAACAGTGCCCCAGTTCCACACAGCGCTGAGGCTCTCTCCCTCACAGGGTGGCGAGTCCACCATCTTTATAGATGTGAAGAACACATTGACCTCAGCAGTGTCCTGGGCAAATCAGAGGAATGAAAAATAGATGTTGGTGTGCGGTTATCTGAAGAAAAGCAGGAAGTTAATCCCAGCCTGATGCAGCAATAAATGTGAAAAGCTCAATGTGAACGCCTGTACACACACACAGCGGCTGTAGGTAAATCACTGTTTGCTTTGTGTTCGTTTATGGACATAACATCCGTGGGTAGAATTTTCCCTAAGGAGACTTGTGCAATATCTAAACTGGGGTTCCGCAAGACTTCCCTTCTATTTGTGAAACATACTTTTTCACCTTAATCACTCTGGGAAAATAATTAACAGCAATTTTTGCTTTCTTTCACTGAAGTATTTACAGTACATGCCAGGCAAGTGCACCTTGCAGCAGCATGCTAATATTCTGTAAAGTCTATAGGTATTCATGCTTTACAACTAGAGGTTTCGATGGAGCATTTGTTTGTCTCATTACTGGTCAACCAAAAACTGACTGGCAGAATTTGCCTTTCTTTAATATAGAATATTCACAAATGACCTGCAAACAGCCAGTAAAATTAACACTTATTAATTATATAACAACCATTGAACCACAACTTGCTTGTAACCTCACATCATGGTTGTTCAAATTTTTAAACAGCATTTTTTTTGCCATTGTAGCGCAATGAAATTGCCTGTTGGCATGGTTGGAGATATGTTAGAATAATTTGTTGTTGCTTGTTGCTGACATATTCACTTGCTGGATGTAGACACTTTTCTGTGTTTACAAATATTGCTTAAGACTGCGACACACACACACCACCCACGTAGAAAACACCACTGAGCTAGCACAGTAACCAGTAGATTAGATTGGATTCAACTTTGTCACTGAACAGTACAAGTAGCCTACAGTACAACAAAATGCAGTTAGATCTAACCAGAAGTGCAAGAAGAAGGCAGAAAATTATAAAAGTATAATGGATGTTACAAGTGGGATGTATAGATCTACAATGAAGGCAAGAGCAAGTACAAATGAAAATCATACATATGCAATGAAGACAAATTGAAAGTGCATGTGCAACTGAAATACAGGTATAGCAGCAATGAGGTTCCTGAGGTAGATGTGTACATGTACTGTAGCAAATGAAAACATCCTTATCAGACTTTGTAAAGCAGTGTCAGTCAGAGAAAATTTACACGTTTTACATATAATGTACTGTGTTACAAGTTACTAATATAGCTAGTACTGTTATTTTTATTTTTTACCATTCATTATCAGTGCAAGATCAAGACTGTTCCTCCAATAAACTTTAATGGGATCAGCTTGCAGACACAAACACTGTTCCTAGATGGACCACCTAACAAAACAATGGAACACTGTTAGGGTTGTTGCGTGTTAATAAAGATAAGCTTATTGACCCCAGCATTCACATGTTCACGACATTCAATACCCCCATATATTGTGTATATATTTAGGGATGCACGGATACCGATACCATTATCGGCTCATATCCTTGTACTCATAGAAATATGCCGATACCGTGCCATGGAAACATTAACTGAAACTCGATGGTTGTGTTGCCTCTGGACGCATAAGTATAGAATAGAACTCAGATTGGTAGAGCAGGACGACAGAGATGTCAGCAGTGACAAGTACAGTGCAAGCTTTGCTCTGCTAAATTGTCAAGAGGAGGAAAGGAAAAACAGTAATTTAACACAAGCAATTTGGTCCAACATCAACACAGCGCAGAGTTCAATGAGTATGCTAATGCTAGCAGCGCAGAATCACAACAACAGCTAACTCTAACACTGGAGAAGCGAAATAAAATGTCCAGAGACAGGCCGCGGGCAGAAAAAATGAAAGAGCAGAGCATGAAAAGATTCGATGATTTGCACAGTTTACTATCGCACGAGCATCAGAGCTGAGACACAAAGTCCTGCATGTTCAGGGCAGTGTTGCCAACTCCTCAGTCAGGAGAGTAGCTATTGGCTGTCCTAAAAGTCGCTAAATGACGTCATCACCTAATTTGCATAGTTGGCCATGTGCATGTAATTGTGATGGACGCTGCAAGGAGAGGAATAATGTCACGGAGAGACAAAAAGTGAGTAAAAAACACCCTAAATATGTTTAGACCTACAAATGAACTTTCTGTCGATTCTTGTTTTTTTAATGTCACAATTCCAACCCTCATTTATCCGGGCTTGGGACCGGCAAATGCAGTGATTTATTTTGCGCAGTGATTTATTTTAGACAGAACATTTTACATTTACATCCCGCCCTGAATGTAAGCCAGGGCGGGATCAGCCAGCGGCGGCTTCCCGCAGGCGCGATTCATTTGCAGTCTCTGGACACCGAGGGGTGAACATCTCCTGCTCTGACTGCAGCTGGGAGGGACTGCTGCGCGAGGACTGGGCCGCTTGTGAGTGCTTTGGGACAGGGGAGGGTCCCACGGCAGCACCCGCTGCTCGTTCAGAAAAGTAAGAACGATGCGTGCTTTCACGTGAGAGTCTCCAAAAGTCTCAAATAACAGCAGAAAGTCGCTAGATTTGTTGCTAGTCTTCTGAGTCGCAAGAGGGGTCTGAATACTCGCTAAATATAGCGAGTATTCAGACAACAAAGTTGCTAAATTGGCAACACTGGTTCAGGGTATCAAACTAGCTAGTGAGGTAAGAGAAAAGTAACGGTGTATGCGCACGTTTGAGTTTAACTGTCAGTAAGTGGCTGTCACATTCATATAAAGGTAGCCATTGTCTGAGCGACAACTCAAGGTAAGAAGTTAGCTAGCTAACTTTCACATCTCGGTAGCTACAATGGATTAGCGTCATGCAGGCAACGTTAGAGATTCAGCAGCAGCAATAGACCTCCGGTTTTCATATTTTGCCTTCAAAATAAAATTCTGTGGTGAAACGTACATTCGGCAGCAACAATCAGATTTTTGTATTTTGCCTTCAAAAGCTTGTGATGGGTTGTGCATATTGTTTATATTTTCAAAGGAAAAACTATGGGGTAAAATATAAATTAAATAAATTACTATTTAAATAATACATTATATAAGGTAAAGAATATTATAAGGTATAGCACATTCAGAAATGGTCAGAGCTTAAGTATGTTAACATAGAAAACCTTTATAATATTAAAAAAATCCAATTGTTTATGTTATTGTTATTGTTCATTTGCTTGTGCTCATTAGTTTTGGAAAGGGATTGTTATAAATCCGGGAGGTGATTCAACAGTTAAAGAATGATTAATTGAGGGGGAGTAATTACGTTAGTAGGGAATGATGCTAAATAAGTATTGTCAAATAATGTTAATAAGTTGACAAGGAAGAGAGACTGATGTAAAGTGATGATGTTATTGCAATACATAAAAATACATGTTTGTAGTATCACATAGAAAAATAATGTTTTGTGAGAATTGGAGGTTTGGGAGAGGCTGCTACAGTATGATGTTGAGGCTGTGGTGACGAGTCTTTTTGTGTCTGGCTAGTATGCTAAAGATGAAAGCAGAAACAACTAATATGTCATTGGAAATAAAAAGTTTGTATTGAATTACCTTATCTTAATTAAATGTACTGAAATTAATGTATACATGACGCGGAAAGGAAATTATTATTTTGGCCAGTAAAAAATATGCTTGGCTGGTGGATTTTTTCATCTACCAGTCCCCTTGGCAGGTGAGCCAAAAAGTTAATTTCGGACACAGTATGCCAATTTTGGGACCGATTGGGACACACTAACTTGTCATAAATTTGCGTCTCAACATTAGATCATTTTGTCATGCTTTAACATCATGCCAAGTTTGAATATTTAGCTAGACACCACTAAGCATTGTGTTAAACTGACTAACATTTCTTATGAAGTTTGCTTCCACCACAAATAGCATCATTGAACTGTATGGCTTTTGCCACTGGCTGTTTTAATAGCTTATTAGCCTGAAATAGGCCTACTAGTATCTTACTACTTGGAAAAGTCATAAGAATTGAGCAATTAGCAAGACTGAAGACAGACTTTACACTAACAAAGCTATTTAATTTCATCGCACAACAACATTTTGTTTTTCTTTCACTCGTGAATGACAATGATACAATAACTATCAATATGGTGACAATAACTGACTTTTTCGTCAAATGAAAAGATGAGAGAATCATGGAAACACCAGAACCCGGTCCACAACATGTTTATAGTGGACAAAATGTTTTGTTTTTTTACCGAAAAAATCATACGTAGTGCAGCTTTGAGTACTCAATTTCATAAATTTTTAAATAAGACTGTGATGTAACAAAATGGGGGGAAAAGTGAAGGGATCTGAATACTTTTCCAAAATGCCCTGTAGTTGGCTGGATTTATATCAATAGAACAACTGCCCACTAGTTAAATGGATTACTAAATCATCACTCTGAATATGTATTTTTGTTTCTGGTCAGTATTTACAGGGTTAAATTAATTCCTGCATTGTTCTACCACCAAGATGTGTGCATTCCTGCCTGCCACCAATGTGACGTTGACTGGGAAATCTATTACTTCTCCACTTCCTTGACACATTCGCCCATCCGCTGCTAGTGTCAGTCCCTCTCAGAGGTAACAAGTCCCTCAAGGAGGAGCAGGAGGGTCCTGGGAGGGCAGAGGACAGAAAACAATGAGTGCGTATGCATGTGCACATTTTGCCTGTTTTTATTTTTCTGGTGTGTTCTATATCCATAATGTATGTCGATGCTGTGTGGGATTGAATAATCTGAATCGTGTGGTTGTCTATGGCTGTGTACATGTGCGGAATATCAATTAGTCTCAGTGAGAGGCAGCATTCGGAGAGAAGCTGGAGTCAGCACTAGTGGCCATGCAGAGTTGCTGCCAAGGTTATTGATGGCTCCTGGAATGTCTGAGGCTCCCAATCTCAGAGTGGGACAGAAAGAGGGAAAATCTGCAGCCTCATTGCTGCAAAACTGCATGTGTGTGCGGAAAATGTCATTTCCGACTAGGCTTTAAGGAAAAATCAGTTTGACATAAAATTAGAATTGATATTCCTTTTAGGTTTATGCATTACAGATTAGGTTATAGAGCTAGGTTAAGTTTAGAATAAAAAATTAGGGTGTTATGGTTACAGTTAGTAAATTTGATGGGAAATTTGATGTCTGGGTTAGGGTTACCTCTCAATTCCCCATAATGACAGAAAGACAAATGTTTGTGTGTATGCATTTGTGTCTGACTGCAATGCATCCCTGGGTTTAACAGTTGGAAAAGCATTGCTTATCACCAAGATTTATACACTGTACAGTTGAAGACACAAAGGTGCCATGCTGCAACCTCTCTCCTATCTCCTGCTGTTCTTCTTGATGGCGTGGCCTTACAGATAGATCAAAAAGAGGCACAATCATTGAGAATGAGGCATGATTGGGGCTGTGCCAGGTTCACATTATTTTATATGTGGCAAGGAAAGGCCTGATCTTTGCATGGTGCCCCGGTAGGTGGGGGCCATTAATCAAGGTAGTGACTGGAGCACAAGATTGATCCACACAAATTCAGATGATAATCAAGCAGTATTTGGAAGATGAAAGCTTCATGGTCAAGGTGATGAGTCTTCCTATTTACCCTCTTTACTGAAGTAAATTAGTAGTGTAATATGGAGGAGTGGAAGACCACTTCCCTTGAGGTTAGTTATGGAATGAAGTGGTGTAGAGTAAAAATGTCCTGACAAGTAGCAGATTGCTAGATTAGGTTAGCTCTGTAGAAGGAAGGTTAATCAGTATCATGGTTAAAAAGTTGGATGTGTCAAAACTAATAATAATAATTGTAATATATGTAAATCATGTAACACATAGCTATTAACATTGTGCAATAGGAAGGATCTCAGAGCTCACAGGCACCTCATTGTGTGAACAGCGCTGTGTGTGTGTGTAACCGGAAGCCAAGAACAGATGGGGACATTGTGAATCATTAACATGGCTTTGAATCAAAGACAACATATATTGAAGTAGATAAGGTGTGCTTTTTGGAAAGAGAAAGGGGAAATAAAACTCAAATTTTAAAGAGCTTAACATTTCATTTTTTCTTTGCAAATCAAACATTTTTCCTGAGATTAGAAATGCCAACCTAGCCATAATGTAAGCATTTCACCTCAAAAACATCCCACACTCTCACTGTCTACAGTATAACAGTCCTGAAATGTAAAAATGTATCCCATTAATTGCCTCCCCTTGGTCCATATCATCATAAATACAGTCCATTAGATGAATCAACATCTATGCATTAATTCCAACTGATTAAATTATTAAGGTTAAGGTTAGGTATTAATTTGGATATATGATTACTGGAGACAGCAGCACAACTGCCAATCCACTATCTCCAACCATATTGCTCAAACAAGATACCAAAATATTCAGCTTGCAACCACTGGACTCAGTGATGTTATTTTAAATCTAGCGTTTTTGGCACCCTACAAAAAATAATACAAATGCGAATTGACTTCATTTAAAGCTATGTGAGGCTGCCCCTAGCGGCAGTACTTACTGTCAAACCATGCACATGAGCACGAAAAACGGGTAACTTTACTATCGTTGTACCATACACTTATCCAACATGAATCTGCCCTGGCATTATCAGTAAACTTTTTTTCATTCTTATTTTTTTGTATTCAATAACATTTATTAGACTAAAAATGTATATTTCTATTCAGGTCACTGTTCATCTCTTTTGGTCTTTTTAAATGTTTGTTACAGCATACTGTAAACAAAACATGAGCCTTCTGGTTACACAAACTTGAGCTATCAGTTTTAATAAAATAAGTGTTAAGAACACCCTTCTGACTTTTTCAGGGTGTATGTCTACTGAATGACAGAGCAATCAATTTGTGGAACCGACTGTGCATCTAATGTTTTCTTGCATGAATTGCATTATGCTTCTGTGGCATTCGTTTTAGAAAAGCTTTGACATTGATTACAATTTTTTACTAGATATACCATTAACTAAAAAGTTGGATGAAATTTCACGTATCAGTGCATTTTTTTATTTACGTGTTGTTTCAGTACAAATAATGCATATCCTTTGAATTTATGGTCCAATTTAGTAAATAGGGTCCTCGACAAGGCTAACCACATTGAGCATTGATTTACAATCTTGCAGATAGAAGAGACTATAGGGAAGACATATTTAGAGGTAGCATTTGCATAATTTTGACTGTTCCATTTTACGTTACGCTGTTCATTTCTGTACAGTTTCTTTTATTTTGATATGGAAAGCTATGGAGTTGTAGCTTTCCTGAAAAACTATGGAAAATTATTGAGTGCCATTAGTGTTATTGTGCTTAAGTAGATTCTACAAAATTTTCCATAAGATGTTGTCGCTAGGTCTTTGGGGTGTATGGGAAGTAGGCACAGGCAGGGCGGGACTTCAAATAAACGGGTAAATTTAATCCAAAGGTACTCACACAGAATACACGCAATAGTGTCTAACAACAAAAAGAACTGCAAATGGTCCTGTTTGGCTGGGACCGTTACAGTACCCCCCCCCCCCCCCCCCCCCCGC